>JARHVA010005464.1:380000-695000 GCA_037957365.1 Torreya grandis | reverse complement strand
AATCATAAATAGTAAATGTTGAAAGCACAAGGCCTACTATTATTTAGGGGTATGTTAGGGAAAACAATCCCAAGGAATCCCATTTACTATTGTTTCTAAAATTTTTGACACTAGCCCCATATATGGTTTTATCACAAATGCTTCACCAACTATAAGGATAATTATAATATAGGTTTTATTTACTAGTGGTCCCAACAAAAATATCATAATAGAGGAAAGTTATAAGCTTTTGCATTCTTTGATTTATTCCATTCTTAGTACTATCAACACCATGGGGGTTTATTATGCATCAGTTGCATAATTTTTTAAAGCATTGATACAAGTTCACTTTATTTCCACTACTATCCAAGGGACCATAAGATATAGGCTAAATTTTGAGGACTTGATATTGCCATACATTTTTAATACCTAGTTAGTACAAGCAAGATAGTCCACCTAGTTAGGGATTCCCATTACCCAAGACACCCAAAAAGAATCTTAAATATTTTGTGTTCATAAGTCCCAAAATATAACAAAATATACTATATGGACTCCTCCACTAATAAAGAGTACAGGTTATATAAAGGCTTTAACTTATTTTTTTGAAGCCACTATGTCCTCCACTCCATCTTACACAGCTAATATTACAGCTTTAGTATGATTGAGAATCATAGGAAAAACTTAATTCCATAATTACTCTCCTCCAGCCTAAAATAATATGAAAACTTTAATGTGCTCCCTACATGGATATAATAATTAGAAGAAAAATAAACAACAAGGCATGATTTAGTGATCATTGAGCAACCAAAAGTGGCCATGTGATTTGATAGAACTATAAAAACATAGAAGAGGGTGAAAATAAATACATTAATTATTGAAGGTAGTCTAGTCAAGATTGAAAATCAAGATGAATTATTTTCACTAACTAAGAAAAGGAAGACAAGACATGTAGACATGGATTATTTTTAAGAAGATCCTATGACCATGGTCGATGTAGATGGAGGAGTAATTAAGATTTAGTTTTTGGAATAAAATAGTATAAGAAGATAATATAGAATAATAATGTAATTGAGGGCCCAAAACATATAATACATAATGAATGAAAATTTGCTAAGACTCTTTACATCTTGTGCTCAATAAGGTCAACAAGGGCACAAACCTAATTATAATGGGGAAATGTAATTAGTTTTTATTAAACATAAAATATTGGGATAAAAATTTGAGATTTATAGGTAAATAAAATTGATAAAATGCATACCAAAACTTAATTTACTACTAGCACCCGAAGTGACTTTGGATCTGAATCATGTAAGCAACAAGTGATATTTTTTATTAGAGTTGCATCAAGAGATGCAAGGGTTGATTAAACAATTTATAAACCAAGATAAGATAAATCTTCAAATTAGCAAATACATGAGGATCATAGTTTTGTATTCACTACTAGGATAAATAATTTATAAACCATTCCTTGAAATATTATTACATACTACAACCAACATATTTAAGGTAGAATTAGAAAGCTCTACCTATATGAGCAATGGTCAAGTGGTGTAGTTAATAAAATTTTCTAGAGATAAGATATCTTAAGATGATATTTTGAGTGTTTATTTTAGATCTTATATGTCTATACATAAGAAGTTGATGGATAAATTTGTAATATCATTCAAGAAGTCTATCATTGTTTTTGAGACTGTTGAGTTAGATTTTACAATGAGCATGAGTGAATATAAAATGGTACAAGAACAAGGGTAGTTGGTTGCTTTAATTAAATAATCATCAGCTAAATCTCAAACTTAGATAATTAATTCTATGTTCATGGGATACACAATATCATATACTTATATAAGACCAATGTTTTTGACCATGTCAATTATTGTGCCTCCACTATCAACATTGATAATAGTTACTACCTCAGTAGAAACTATAGAGACAATGAAAATGCATGTTATTTTATAAGTAAGTCCCATGATGACATCCTAAATTCGTTTAAGTTATATTGGTAGTTCTAACTGAGACTTCATACATGTATTTTTCTATTATTATCATTAGTTTTAAATTAGTTTATATGAAAGAGCTCTTGAGTCTAAATTAGGATTATATTTAATATATATTAGTCACATAAAAATTACATGATTTTGTGAAATCCAATATTAATTTAGATGATGTAAAATTATACTAAGCTTTAAGGATGAGGTGTCCCCATTATAAGATATAATAACATGTTTATTCTTCATTCTTAACTGAGGAGAATTTTTGCAGTTAATACAAGATAGAATTTTTTTTTAGTGTTATGTAAATTAATGTTAAATTTATATCTCTTCCACAAAATTTATCTTATGAGGAATTTTCATTAAGTGAGTAAAACCTAGAATAGGCCGTGCGAATGTTTATTTGTAATTATTCAAATTAGATAAATTATTAATTTGAATTCTCATTAATTATAGATCATACTTATTATTGGTTAGGTACATAGGATATGTTATGTAATCTAGTTATAAACATATCTTTTATTTTACTCAATGATTATATTTTAAATTTTTCCTCTTATGATAGACTATGTTTATGTATATGTTTTGATAATAATAATTTCCATTAAATATTAGTTCTTGACATTTACTTGGCCTAGGATAGAGAAAATATTACTTGAATGGTTTAGACTTTAGTTGAGTCACAGAGAAATTTATTTTCTAGTTTACCCTTCTCTCTATTTTATATTTTTGGAAAGATCCACCTTGGATTGAATCCACCCATCTATCTCAAACAAAAATCAACCATCTATCATATCTGAACCATCCATGAATAATAACCACTTTGATCATTGTTATTCCACCATTTGGTTATCTATAAAATCGAGAACCTTAACTCAATCCTTGGAGTGGATGTTTTACTAATAATAAAATATTACAAAAATTCCCATAAGAACCCTTAGTATGCATAAAACTCACATGAACATAATCAATTTAAGGAAGGACCTTAAAAAAAAAAAAAAAAAAAAACTAAAAAAACTAAAAAACTTTTCCTAGTAAAAACAATGAGAAAATATATTTTAATTTACCCCCAGTACTTAAATATAATCAAATTAAAATATTTATTAGTGGATTCATGACATGTTATATGAATATAAAATAATGGATTGTAGAAGTTAGTCAACCAAAAAAACTTCACCATGATATATATTTGTATGTATTAACAAATTTAGATGAATAGACTACCATTGGCAATGTTTTATCTTTCACAAAGGGGAAAATTGAAGATCAACTTGTATTTCAAATTGAGTCATTAAATACTAAACATCAAAGTTAATCATTAAGAGATATGATATTGTCATATTATATATTTTCACCTAAAAGAATGGATATATAAATATTTATTATCAAAACATCATGTGCAACATATGATTTTCTATTAAAATATTGGATAAATATTGAGATAATTGGTCTAATAGGGAGTGAAAAATTATTAAACTTGATTAATAAGACTCTCAAAGTAAGACATGAGTTTGTTGATAAAACATCATTAGTGATTCATTTTATGAATACATGCTTTATAGTATATCTATAATTATAAATAAATACTAGTTTAAAAAGCTACAAATAACTAAAATGAAATATATTGTAAAATATATTACTCTTCTCAAGAAAAAAATTATTAGATATTGAAATATTTAAAAATGAAGAGATAATAACTGAGGAAGAAATAAAAAATATTGATGAGATAATCCAAACTTTAAGGTTTTGTTCATAAGAGGGCCAAAATATATTTTCAAGGTGGATGTTGATATTTATGGCTTAATACCACACACAATAAACATTTACCTTTTGAAACATTGTGTAGTAAGACATTTGATGAATTATTTCATTAGAATGATTAATGTCTCTATAAAAGATGTTTTATTAATCCCTTATGTTTATAAAGTGGATGCAGATGAGAATGAGAAACCAATATGGGATCATAGTTTTAAGATTTTAACTCAAGACCAAATTAAATTTATACCTAATAAAGGATACTATATCTTTGATGGGAAACATTCTATCCAGGTTGCCCAAAATATTATCCATGAGATGAAGTATGATAGTTGTATAAAGGTTAGGGAAAAGTTGAATACTAAAAATACCATATTTTTAAAAATAAACACACCTTCATCAATAATTATTAATATTTTTGGGTAATATAATGGTGCAAATATAAATGTTCATGTATCATATTTCATTGATATGATATGATCATCAAGGTTGTATAAGTAATGGAACACATTTCAAAACCTATCACTTGAGATAATTCATCTATTCAAATTATATTTATATTCCATTGATTAAAATGTTGAATTTATAAAAATATGATAAAAATAATGAAATAAAACAACTTATATGGATGCAAGAATAAATTTAGATAGTGTTTGATAGAGATTTTATAGGTTTTGAGGTTAAAGCATTACCTAGATATTCACCTAGTACCAAAAAAAAGGAAAAGTAATACTGACAACCAAATTATTCATAGTCCTAAAGAGTACTGATGATATTTATGAAATGGATCTCCCTTATAATTTGGAGAAAGGGGATGTTTATTTTGTAAAGTTAATTGTAAAGGTGTGCATGGGTTTTTTTTCTATGGTATAAATTATTAAAAGTATATACATAGGGAAATGTTTCAATATTTTAAGTACAATGATAATTCATTTTCAAAGGATGAGATATATAAAGTTTTTTTGAAACATATAAGATCCATGATAATGTTGTTCAGAAGTTTTAGAATTAAAAAAAAGGAATTTAAAGGTGGAAAAATAAATGGCCTTATTGAAAACTCTTAAAAAATCTTTAAAAAATAACTTGCAAGTTTTAAAATTCTAGGAATAAATTTAGAAAGATTTAGCTACCACTATGGAGAAAATCCTCTGATGTTAGGGGTGATGAAATTTGAATTCAACGTATTTGAATTTTTAATATCTAAAAATATGATTATTATAAGTATGGATAATTCATAAAGTGAGTTTAAAAGTGATCACCTTGTAAACAATGCCAAACTTTTAATTGATAGTCCTAAGACAAGTAAGTTTCTCATTATTTTAATTTTATGGGTTTGAATATGCTAATATTATTGAAAAATCCTTCAAAAATTAAACCAGGGTGAAATCTATTCTAAGGAGAGAAAATATGGGATAATATCTTTTGGTCCATGTGGTAATTAATATGAATTCCTGATGATGACTATTATTGAGTTTTATATTGATGAATTTTCATGGGAATAAAATATTACATGGAAAATACTCCACTTCAAATAGGTACCCATGTCAAATTATAATTATAATATTTAGATTGATGAAAATACTCTACTTCAAATAGGTACTTATGTCAAATTATAAATGTAATATTTAGATTTATTTTCCAACTTTTAACTTAGTCACCAATAAAGGTACATTTTATTTTTATTTTATATTAAATTAAATTTATTTTATTTAAGTTGACATCATTCTAATTATTATTACCTATACTCTATTTTTAGACCATGATCCAAATATATTTCAACTTGACCTTGGGTTTGAATATTTTTATTAAAATAAAGGTACAAATTAAAATAATTAATACACATTTATAATGAAAAGATAAAAAACATGTTTTTATTTGCATTTAAAAAATTAATTGTATAAATATTATATTTTGTTGAGAAAAATCTAAATTGCATTAGAGATAATATAAATAATGAAGCATAGTGAGGATCATTATCTACATGTTGAAGATGACAATGGCCATGTAGATGAAGATGTCATGATAATAATTCATAGGATTCATGTTTTGTTAATAAAATTAAATTTTGCATTAAAAAAATCAAATTAAATAATATATTGATTAAAAAAACTATATTTTTATTTAGATTGTAAAAATTTAGTTGTAAAATGATTATATTTCATTAAACAAGATAGAAATTACATCAAGGCTAATCCAAACAATGGACCATAGTGATTAACATTATCTACATGAAGGAAAAAAAAATTTCCATGGAGATAAATATGAATGTAGATAAAGATGACCATGACAAGGATTTACAAGATGGATATTTAGGCATTAATATAAAAATTAAATGTCACATTAAAATAATAATAATAATAATATATTGCTTTGTTGTTTTTATTGATTATAAGATATATAGATAAATATGAGGACACATATTTACATGGTGAATTATATATTAATTTTTTTATCATAGGATCCATAAAAATGATTCTCCTCAAGTTGTATCAACAAATGAAAGTATTTAACTTTGCCACATAAAACTAGGTACTTTTTGAATTATGCACATATTAAGTTATAAGCAAATTTTATAAATTTAAATTATAAAAATGAATGCTAAAATTTGGCTTCCCCATGGTTGGGAATCCTCATAACCATGTGGAGGAGAAAATTTTCCCTCCACATGATGAGGATTCCTTTTTCACCTCACCACATCATTTTTCATGAATTGTTTTGACTAATTAATTTTTAACAAATTGTTTTTTATTACAAAATGTAGTTATTTTTAAAAATAAATTAAAAAAATATATTTTTATTTTAAATTATATAAATTTATATTTTTCATAGGACTAAAAGGACTACTTCTCAAGTTACATTAACAAAAGAAGGCATTTATCTTCTACACATGAAAATGAAAAAAATTAAATTATGACTATATTACGTTATACCAAAATGTATATATGTATATTGTTCAAATTAATACAAAATTTTGGCATCCTCATGTTTGGGATCCCTCCCAACCATGGGTAATAAAAAAATTTTCCTCCACATGAGGAGGATTTTTTTTTTTTTTTTTTTTCATATTACCACTTTATTATTCTTAAATTATTTTGGATAATTAATTTTTAACAAATTATTTTTACTTTAAAAATGTAAAAAATTATATTTTACATAAGGCCCAAAAATATTTTTGATCTTCAAATTAAATTAAAAAAAACAAGTATTTATTTTCTACATATGAAAATAAGTAATTTTTAAATTATAAATATATTAGTTTATAACCAAAATTTATAAATTTATATTATACAAATGAATGCAAAAATTTGGCATCCCCATGCTTGAGAGCTTTCCTAACCATGAAGGCCCTCCCAACCATGGGGAGAATAAAATTTTCTCTCCACATTAGGAGGCCACAATGATACACTTCAACAATGCTATCACTTGAATAATAATTTAGTAAAGTTTATTTGTCATATATGCATTTTTAGCATATGCATCAAATACAATGATATACATCAATAGTGATAATTTTACTATGTTTTAATGTGTAAACACTCTGAAATAGTAATCAAACTTTGGTTAAAATAATATCTCTTTATAAAATTACTTCACTAAAATCAAAATTGTTGGTATAGTAAAATTATTTATGAGTAAAATTTTGTATTACATCAAAATCAAACTTAGTGGTTTACTATTTTAGAGTGTTTATACATTAAAGCATAGTAAAATTATCACTATTGATGTATATCATTGTATTTGATTCATATGATAAAATTACATATATTACAAATAAACTTTACTAAATTATTCTTCAAGTGTTAGCATTGTTGAAGTGTATCATTATGGCCTCCTAATGTGGAGAGAAAATTTTATCCTCTCCATGGTTGGGAGGGCCTTCATGGTTAGGAAAGCTCTCAACCATGGGACTGCCAAAGTTTTGCATTCATTTATATAATATAAATTTATAAATTTTGGTTATAAACTAATATATTTATAATTCAAAAATTACTTATTTTCATATGTACAAGATAAATACATTAAAATTTTGTATTACATTAAAATCAAACTTGGTAGTTGGATAGGAAATAGGAAACAATTAATTATACCAAAACGTAAGAATTTGCCTTATTTGTAACATATTTTATTAACATATAAAGTGAGTTAATATGATATTGTTTGAGGAAACAATTAGTTATACCCAAATTTAAGAATTTTTCTAATTTGTAATATATTTTTATTAACAAATAAAGTGAAATGATATAATATGGTTTAATAGTTTAATTATGTTGTAATGAGTAAACAATGTGAAATAATAATAAATCTATTGTTAAAATAGTATTTTAGCAATCAAGATTTGGTTAAACAAGCATATCTTTATAAAATTACCATTTTATAATGAGTAAATTTTTTGTATCACATTAAAATCAAAATAGTGGTTGGCTAGGAAATAGTAAACAATCAATTGAATCGAAATATGAGATTTTTTTCATTTATATTTGTAATATATTTTTATTACCATATAAAGTGAAGTGATACAAATTGTTTTAATTTTTTAAAAAAATAATAGATGTAAAAATTTAAATATATGTTTTATTGTATTTTCCTTCCTAAAATATCATATGGTTTTTGTATTTAATTTTATTTTGTTTTAGTGAGTAAAATGTATATAATAGTAATAAAGTTTTGGTGAAAATAGTATCTATTTATAAAATAAACATTTTATAATGAGTAAAATTTTGTATCACATTGAAATCAAACTTGGTGGTTGAATAGGAAATAGAAAAAAAAATAGACTAATAAAATTAATCATTAAGGGTTTGACAATGTTTATTCTTGGAATCCTTACCTTGACTTGGTTTATTCACCTTTTTACTAACTCATATTATATAAAAGAGTCTTCATTGTATTTTAAGCACTAAAACTATAAAAACATCCATATTTAATTTATATTCATCCCTAATCAAGGCATAGGCTTATATTAGACATTTATTTCATGTCCCTGGTCTTCTGGGATAAGTCCACACTAGATGGATAGGGATGTACTATGTTCTTGTCCCATAATATGCCATTGTCTCCTATGTTTCAACATTCACTTTTTAAAATTGAGACATTACAAAATTACTCTTCCATGCATATTTTAAGTTCAATTAGTTAAAATATTGTAAATATTATCCTATAAAGTAAAATCAAGGCCACTCATTGTAACCACATGGGATCTATCTAGAAATTACACTATACACTCAAAAAAGTAACCTACTTCCTATTTCATTTTTTTTGCAATCTAACAATGATAATCCATGTCTAAATATATTTAATTATATGTCAAAGGCATACATTTTCAATAATTTCAATAAATATTATAGATATCATCATTGTAGTTGCATAATCATATATCACACAATCACTATAGGAGGGAAAAACACATAGGATTGAAGCTCATTTGGGATATGTAGGTAGAACTAAGTTAAAATGGATATGTGAGGCTAGCTCAACCACATTTACTAACCCATTTTTAATTCACCCTTTTGTTCCCTAATTATTATCTAGTGCATATGCAAGATATAGGGTTTTATGTTTTTTAGGTCTTCTATGTGACAACATAGAACACCAATTTTTAGTAGTATACCTTTATAGGTGATCACGTAGACCTAGATCAATAAATCAATAACATAATCAATGAGG
Source organism: Torreya grandis (assembly GCA_037957365.1). Taxonomy (NCBI): domain Eukaryota; kingdom Viridiplantae; phylum Streptophyta; class Pinopsida; order Cupressales; family Taxaceae; genus Torreya; species Torreya grandis. Next base: position 685,614 of record JARHVA010005464.1, on the reverse strand, counting down.
ATGAAATTGCAATATCCAAATAAGGTTATAGTTTATTCATATCTACCTACCATAGTATTATCCCAACAAAGTGTTAATTATAATTTTTAGTATAAATCTATTTGTATGTCAATTTTACATAGTTTCTAGTTAGATTGAGTTTATACGATCAAACATATTTTTGTTTTAGGGAGGTTTTCACATCTTTGGACCTTTGATTTTTTTTTTTATCAAGTTATTGATTTGTATAAATTTTGTACTATACTATATAATGAATGTATTTCATTACAATATCAATACATATCAACATTTATATTTTAAGTGTTTAATTCAATTAGTTTAAGTCATATTAAATTAAAAAAGGTTAAACATTATAGTGAACCTGTTATTTTTATAACATTACTTATTATTTTCCTTGATTTTTGAGATAGGAAAACTTTAAAATCTATTTAAATTCCTGACATTGAAATAAAATAACATTATACTTTGCATAATATTCAACACAAAATAATTCAATTTATTTGAACTTGGATTAAATATGACACTAAATAAATTGTCTTATCACCCTGGATTATTTTGACACAAAAACTATTTATTTTGACCTTGGGATGAAATTAGCTAGATTTATTTTAAAAAATTACTTTTTTTTCATTTGTTGTTTCTTGTTTTAAAAACTATGTTCTAATATTTTTCAAACTATGTATAGATTATCATGAATGGTTATGTGATGTTTTATTTATAGATATCATGGTGTGATGGGTTTACTCTAATAACCATATATATATAAGAGCACTAAACACATTATTTAGTTTTACACTACCACATAGTATATCTAAAATTCCTAAGATCCCTTATTTACACTAATAGAAATCTTATTTAATATGTTTGATTTGTGGTGTACGTGAGAGGATCATATTTCCTAGGGAAGTTACTCTCACCATAACCTCAAAATCAGGGTTAAGTAACTATATGAATGGTTATACCTTTGTAGTTAGTTCTCTAAAACATTGGTTCGACACTAATCAATGAATTATAAATTATATTTATGATCCTAAAAATAATTCAAACCCTTCATTAGATCACCCTAATACCTTGATTTTTTCTTGTTTTGTACTCATAATAATTAACATTTCTTGAATCACAATATATTATATTCATAGTCATTAACATTACTTAAATTATATTGTAACATTACTTGATTCATATTATATGGACCTAAGGCATAGTGCTAGATTAAGTGGTATTTCTATTTCACATATTCAACTTTATTTAATCTCTTATAAAATGGCAAACAATGGTATTTTATCATGAACCAATAATGCTATTGTTAAAATTCTTTGGGATCCTATACATGAGGTACACATTGAAACTAATAATGAGAGTAATGGAGAGGAATATGATGAAAATTATGATATTGATACTCACATTAATCCAAATGAGGTTAATGGAGTTGATCAAGATAAAGTTTAATAACTATTTGAATTTTTTCAAGGTCTCCAAGAGAACCCCTATAAGGTGAATAAGGTCATTATTCTTCTTCTAGTAGAAAAATATGATCATCAAGATAATTTAGCCATATTTATACCATAAAGGTGACCATTTTAGGTTTTCAAATACCTTAATCCCAATGTTGTTACTTATATCATTGAATCTATTCCAATTACTACATCTATAGCATTGTATCTTGGGTTGGAGACATCACTTAGTCTCTAAAATATATCCATGCTTATGCCTAATCATGTTACTTAAACTCCTCCTATGACCTCTTCCAATACTACTCTAGAGCACACCATTCTTGTATTACAAGCTAAATTGGCCCATTATTGAGCAATCCATTTCTCATGTTAATCCTTCTATGGACTCACAATCCTTGCTACGTAACCATTAGGAACCAAAAATTGAATCTTATCCTTTAACAATTTGATTTGTGGCTCATAAGATTCCTATTTATGAAGGTGAAGGTGATTTTAAACAATATTTATGTACCTTCCATTGAGCTTATCTAGATTATTTAAATAACGATAAACTATTGACAAAGTTTTTTTAAATAATTTCTAAAGAATATGATCTTATATGGCTCTACGATCTTCCTCTTCAATCAGAAAAGGTTTTCGGTCCTATGGAAAATTATTTTTTGACACACTTTACGATCAACATTAGGGAAAATTTGGGAGAAGGATATGGACCTGGAGAAGGATCTGTTGGATGATATGGTCAAAAAGATGGATCTAGAGAAGGATCTGCTGGACTTGGGGGAGGACCTGCTGGCTTTGGAGGAGGACCTATTGGATGATTTGGAGATGGACCTAGAGAAAGATCTGTTGGATGATATAGTAAAAAAGATGGATCTAGAGAAATATCTACTAGACTTAGAGGAGGGCCTACTAGTTTTGGAGGACATGTTAGATTATATATAGGAGGATCTACTGGTCTTAAAGGGTCTAGAGGTGATGAAGGAAGAGGATCTACTGGTCTTGAAGGATCTTGTTGGTTTTGGAAGGTAATGAGGAAGAGGATCTACTAGATTTGGAGGAAGAGGTTGATACTATTTAAACAAATTAGGTAGTAATGTTTCAAAAATTTGTTGACTCTTTAGTTTTGGGGGCAGATGTGGTTGGTGTTGGGTTTTTTCAATTTCAAGGATTAAAGGAGAAAGTGATGAAACATGGCCTACTTTGGGATGGAGATCACTATGTTAAGTACCTAGAGTTATTGATGGTTAGTTTAGACATGTCTATTTACTCACTAAAAGGCTATTGGATACCTAAGCCTTCAAGGGGAAAGATTATTTGGGACCCTAACATCTCAATATCTAGGTTCATGGGCCTCTATCAGATTTTTGGAAAAAAGGCCTTTGGATGTTTTATCTTCATGCCCTTAGTTGAAAGGATTCAATGAAGAATCTTACATCATCATTTAATTTTAAACCTGATTCCCTCAATTATCTAGGTTTTTTTAGTTTGGTTTTTCATGGTATGGTGCATGTTTGTTTCTATTGGGTGCTGGGCAAAGATATCCTGGTCAGTAAGATAAGTCTTTTCATCCTTCCTACTGGTCGATGAGCTTATCTCAATACTCCTTAGGTGAGGGTTAAAGGATGGGGCCGATATCAATTCCTTGATATCTTAACATTTGTGATTCATTTTATTGACAACACAATCTCTTTCATTGACCAATCTTGTCAAAATGCCAATTTTATAGCTATTAATAGAAGTGATTTCATGACTTTGTTCTTAAATCTTCTTACTATGAACTCCTATTAATTACATCTAAGTTGATGAATTGTGGTCTATTCTAAACATTTTCCAACTTCAAATTTAAATATATGGTGTATGATAGTACCTATTGGGATTTAAACAAGATTCTCCCAACCAAGAAAATGAGATATCATCGTTATAATAGTTTACTTGATTTTGCCTTTTTGATTCACCCTACTTGGATGGTTTATGATGTTGACTCCACTATTTTAGGAGGAAAGAGTATTATCTCTCATTTGGCTCAAATAATCAAATCTTCCCACTGATTTCCTATTCTTGAAAAGGCCTTGATATTGACCCTAGCACCTCAAAAATGGATGCCCTAATAGATAGACAATTTGGACAAGTTAGTGTCGATGTTTCCTTACCATCACTTTTGGTCTATTGGTGTCAGTAATAGTTAGCTATATGTTAATTGGTCTTATTTGAATTCATTAATGGGATTTTATCCCAATAATTCAAAATTTAAATCTACAAGTCTCCTTGGGGATGATTGCTACCACACCTGTCTGGTTGGTCTCAATTAGATTGATTTGACTTCTCTATTAAGATTGATGTCCAAGAATTCAAATTAAAAATTTCCTCACCTATTTGGGGATGTTTTCTATCACATATTTCTTGGTATACCTTGGCCTTTAGATTTAAAAAAATGGACAACAAAAATGATCTTTTTTGCTCGACATGTCTGGCTTCTAATTTTGTGTTTTTCTCTTCATTTTCTCACTTTACTAGGGCTTTTACTAAGCTATAGGTTTTTTGGGACCTAGCTTGGTTACAATCTGATCCCCTTGATGATTCAATATTTTTATTAAACATCTCTCTTATTACTTAGACCACCATGGAGGTCCTTTTTCATTTCATAACTCATTTTGGGGACCTTGACCCCTTTGTGCCAAGCAGAAAATTATATATCCCTTACTTGCTGATGGACTTTTCCAAGTAGTGAAACTTAGAGGGAAGATGAACCATCTTTTTATAACTCTAATTTATAGAGGCTATGTGGAAGGCCATGATGATGGAAGACCTTCCTCTGTGGTGGACCTCCTAGAGTGCCCTCTAAGATATCATAAAAAATGGAGTTCACCCTTTGAACTTTACTTTTTATCTATTCCTTTGTAAACTACTAGTTATAGGACCTTAAAATCCCTAGTTTTGGATACCTACGACCCTCTTTTTATCTTGTCCCACTTTGGTCTTGGGACCTATACTTCTCTAGTCCATTATTTTTCTTTTGGCTTCTCAACTGCTCCTAGCTTGTTAATCCTATTGTACTTCACTCTTGTGGTTCTAGGTCCCTTTAAAACCTAGATTTTACCTCATCAAATTAAAAAAACATTAGGAAAAATTTATCATATTATCAAATTTTAAAGCTTAAACAAGGGTCTAATGAAATAATTATGTGCTAAAGTATAAGACTATGCTTTCCAAAGTGACAAATCTAATGGTTGATAATGAGCTTAGAGATATTTTTACAAAGGTATTGATTTATCCTCTTCAAGTGTCCATTATGTTTGTTAAATTCATCATTTGATTAACTATGTGATATATTCTAAGAGTGTGAAGTTAAGTTGCTTAATTTGAACAAGCTCAAGTATGTTTCAAATGTTCCTTCTACTTAAAATGTCAAGTTTTAATGAAAGACAAATTATAGGAGAAAACCAATTGAAATTAAGAATGAATGAAAATTTACAGTTAATGTTGTATCACAAAAACCTAAAAATATTACATTATAATATCCACCAAGGAGGAAATTTTCAAAGTTGACATAAACTCCTCATGTTTTGTTGTAAAATATTTTAAAATGCAATGCCATTAATAGTCTTCCACCAATGGAGATAGATATGTCTAGACCTCAATCAATAAGTTTTGATGTTAGTTCATATTGTGACCATCATATTTGTATTGAGATTTATACAAATAAATATTTAAAGATTAACCATATGATTAAAAATATATTTGGTCAAAATATCATGGATATATGATTACACCTATTGAAGAGGCTAAGCGTCAAGAAAATGATAATGTAAATCTCAAAATATACAAGGATCCTTTTCCAAATAATGAAAAAAATAAGGATAATTTTTAAGATCATTATGCATAAAATTATCATCCTCCTCCTTATACATGTGTACATCCATTTGATATCATTATCATTATAGTTAGAATAAAAAACATCATGTCCTATGATCATATTTGATGATAGTGAGATTGTTGATAATAATTCAGATAGCCATCCATTTTTTATTTCACAATATGTTAATAATAAATCCATCCATAGTGTCATGATAGATAATGGATCAAGTGAAAATGTGTGCACCATATCACTCTTTTATTCTCTTGGTTATATTGAACAATATTTGCATGATATTTATAGAGTTGTTAAATCATTTGATAGGCATACACAAGATACTCTTGGGAATATATTATTTCCTTCATAGGTGGGCCCTATATTAGTTCCTACTATATTTCTAGTTCTCCCAAGCACATGTGTCTTTGATATGCTACTAGGATGCCCTTGGATAAAAAATATTACAACATTACCCTATACAATGCACAAATGTATCCAATACATTCATGATAATCAAGTGGTCAAAATTTAAGAAATATAATATGAATTTGCATTGGAAAAAATTATGTTTACTTCTTCTATTTAAAAATTACTTAGTATAATTATTGAGCAACATGGTAATTAAATAGTTTACAAAACTATTAAAGAGAATGCTTTACATATTCTAAAGCATATTTTAGTTTATAATGAGCATGAGCATATTGCAAAATTAGCTTTTATTTATAATTATGAGAATGGTGTAGCTACACATGAACATATTAAATTTGTTTCATAAAGCACAGTAAATATTATTAGGCATAAAGTGGCACATATAAGGATCCCTTAATATCCTAAGGCACAACATGTTATTCAAAAAGCTTCACCTTAATGAGTACATTATATGGATCATTATATCTAAGTAATAATTATGTTATCCCCTACTAATATCCATTCTTTAAATGGATATGATATGCATTTATGGATTATTTATATTCTAAAGTAGAGAATGGGTACTTATATCTTGGTTAGCATATGTGAGTTATTGTTACTTATTTCTACCACTATGTTCTAAATCTTTACATGGTTAGCCATCAATTTTACATGTACAGGTTGTAAAAATACACCATGATCAAATGTTAGGGTTTTTTTAACAATTAATACAACCCTTGAAGGAAATATTAACATAATGTGTATCCATTCAGTGAAGCTTTAGAGTCAAAAAGTAAAGCTTCACAGTATGATAGACAAGTTTTAGAGTATGATAGGTGAGTTAGGAATTGATGCAAGTGAGTTTTAGAGTTCAGAATGTAAGTTTTAGAATCATTCCAATTATACACAATACCTATGGAAGACATTTTGGTAATCATACAATTTTATATACATCTTACATAGAGTGGTCATGGCCTTTCCGAGGCACTCATGGGTTATACAGACACTTACCTCATATAAAATTCTATTTTTAGACATGATACTTATAGTAATGTTTTGTAAAGAACAACACTATTGGTATTATGGGATTTTGGGTTGCTAGATCATAACATGTTATAATCATAAGGATATTAGAATCAGTTAGAACCATGCATGCAATTATTCCAGATCTTCCACTGTTTCATCTTGAAATGTGGGAGATGGTTGTAAATCATTTTATATTTTTAAAAATAAGTTATATTTTAGTTTTAATCTGGTTAGTCTATTAGTTTTTTCTAAATAATAGTTATAATTTTTTTTTATTAGAATAATGTCTTCTTGCTATTTGATAGAGAGAATTTTTTGAGATAAGAATGTTAGTAGAAAAAAGATAAACCAGTGAAGATAGTTTTAATAGATTGTAGTCTTTATTTATATAATCAATGAAGATTTGAATTTTCCTGAAAGACTAAGTGTGATTTTGATTCTATACCAATGGAGATCAAGGCCCACTCACCCAAGGAAGCAAGATTCTTGTGTGGTATTTTAATTATGTTTATATTAATTGTCATTTAATATTTTAAGAGTGTTTATGTTATAAGTGTGGATTTTTTAACCTACATGTATTTATACTTATTCATGTTTATTTCAAATTATTATTTACATCTTTTCCTAGCATTTTCCTTTTCTAAAAGCATTTAAATCAAAACAAAGTTTAATTCAATAGATAAATTAAAGATTGTTTTCCTTGATAAGCAATGTGTTTATTTTGTAAGTAATTTTATTTATAATTAAGAGTGTTTAATTTTCAACATTTTAATTCTTCAAGGTGTGTTTCTTTCAAAATTAATTAGATTGACTTCAATTTCAGTCGATTATATTAATACCTTAGAACTAGTTGATCCACAAAACCCCCATAAAACAAAACTATTATCAATAAATTTCACATCTTATTACATACAACCATTGGAAACCAACCATAGTTATAAAGACATCAACTAAATGAGTTGATTAAATGAATGTGTTGACAATACTAGTCACACCATAGGTACATGTTACATATTCTTCTCTTACACATGAGGATATTTGGCTACATGAGAATATGAATAGCGATATAGATGGTTATATTATAGTATATGGATCTTATTTAGATTTAGAATCATCTATAGTTTGAAATTATTCCTAATAATAAGTCACTCCTCCATATTGTGCTATGGGTTATTCATACATTCCCATCACTGATATCATTAAATAGCTAATAGAAATTTTCTTGTACATATATTCTTTTCATTTTTTATTATTGTATACCTTATCCAATTATTATTCCACCCCTTGGTTTTATATTTCACTTTTGGGTACTTACCCTCTTTTTTTAAAAATCTTTTCAAATAATCCAAAACACTTATCTCTATGACACTCTACTTGCTTAACATCATATATCATACACCCTATATTACATTATCTCATATTTCTACATGATCACATTTATTATATTCCCCATTAAGGATCATGTGAAGGTTTTGAGCAAGTAATTATTAAAAATCATAGTTGATTTAATCTAAAATTGAATCTATATATCATCCAATCTACCCCAGAATTACTAAATCTAATAGTGTTGCAAGTGTAATTATTGACAAAATATTCACTAACTTAAAAGTAAGATTATAAAGATTTATAGTTTTAATTTGTGAATAATTGAAATTAAAATTATATATAGAAACTATTCAAAAATAATTTTCAAGAATAAATATGGTGCCACACTATTGCACCATATTTAATTAACACAACATGCTAAATAAATCCAATTACAAAGAACATGCGTGACATGTTAAAACAATAAAAATTATAAATTGAGAACAAAAAAATTAAGATAATTAAAAATATACTAAGATAGCTAAAAATATACTCAATATATTAATTTTAGCTCAATGATAAGATACAATCATTATGCAACATGCCTTTCTCAACAAGTAAGCAAACCATGCACACTAGACAAGCTAGGCACCCAAAATTAACTATATATAGAATATTTAACCAAAATAACTTTAATTTAAGTTAAATAATCTATTAAAAATTCACCTCACTTCTTAAGTATTAATGGACAAAGATTTGAGATTAGTTAGTACACATTTATTGGATTGGACTCTAACTACTACTTTTAGCTATTTTTCAAGAAGTTCTTGAAAAATATTTAAGATTGGAAAACAAATTAGTATTAAACATAAATAAATTATATAAACATTTTAAAATTGTAAAATAAAAATAAAACTATTTCTAACATCAATAATCAAGTGTTGACATTGGAATCACACTCGACACTCTCACTTTTGATTCAAAGAGTAGAAATGTCTATCATCTCCTTAATTATTTCATGAGTCTTATTCAACAATCACTTGGTGAAAATATTGAAAAAATTATCTTCACTTATCACATAAACAATTATATTTTAATCATTTATCAAGTCTTTGAAAGAATTATATTTGAGTTTAATATTATTGGTTTTATCAAGGAATTATGAATTCTTGTACAATTCTATTGCCCCATTGTTATTACTAAAAAATTGTGTTTGCCCATGTTGAGCTTCTCTGAAATCAAATAAGACTTTTAAACCATAATAATTGTGTGAAATATGATTTAAGGGTTTTATATTCATCTTTAATAGAGTATGATACAATTATATCTTGTTTCTATGATGAACATGAAACCAACCCTCTTCCTAATGTTAATCAATAACTTAAATTTGACTTCCTATCATGAATAGATCCTCTCCAATATAAATTTGTGTATATAATTATAAATAAATAACTTTATGTTCTAAAATTTACACCATTATTATAAGTACTTTTTACATATCTAAAAATTCTTTCGTTACTTGTAAATGTTTGAGTGATGGATTGATAATAAATCAAGAAATAAATGAAACCCCATAATTGATATTAGGTCTTATCATAGTGAGATACATTAAACCTCAAACCATGCTTATAAAAATATTTTTAACAACTGAAAGAATCCTATCCTCTCTAATTATATTTTTTCCATTTTTAATTGAAGTGTTTGTGGGCTTAAAATCTTGAATATTGTACTTATTTAAAATGTCTTGGACATATTTGGCCTCACAAATGAATCCTCACTCATTATTTTGATGTAATTATATCCCAAAAAATACTTAATAAATCCAAGATCAGTCATATAAAATTATTAATTATTAGCTTCCTTGAAGCTATTCAGCATCTCCATAGAGGTACTTGTAAATATAAATTCATATACATAGAGAAAAACATATAACACATTATAGCCCAATGTTTTTATGTAAAGAGTTGGTTGATTTTAACTTACTAAAAAACCTTGATATAATAACCGAATATAATTTTTTAGTACCAAGCTCTTGTAGCTTGATTCAAATCCATACAAAGCCTTCTTCAACTTATATACTCAAAATTCTTTACCTTATATCTCAAAACCTTATAGTTTCCCCACATATACTTATTTTTCAATCACTCCATTTAAGAATGCATTTTTGACATAAATTTTATTGGTTTTACATCATTTATGAGAATATAAAATAATAATAAGTGTTATATCATCTTGACATGTCATAGGTACATAATTTTATTTATAGTTAACCTCAAATTTTTTTCAAACCTTTTTACAACTAGTCTAGCTTTTAGCTTATCAATTGTATGATCACTATGGACTTTGGTCTTATAGACATAATTGATTCCAATGAAATATTTATCAAATACAAGATAAATAATATTCCATGTATCATTTCTCTTAATTGAATTCATCTCGAATTTCATAGCATCAACCCATTCTTTCTTTTGACTAGCTTCTCCATGACTTCTATGTCAACTAGCCATAAATAATAATGCAAACATGCAAACATAGTATTTTCCTCATAAGAATCATAAAAAAAGTGACTTCCTAATTTATAATCCTTTTTATCCTCCTCTAATAGTTATAATATAACATATGATTGGTTGGATTTAGAATCAATAAACACTTTTACTTGCTTAGATTTGATGAAGATGGATGGCTAATCTCTTGGGAAGGTATGGTATTATTTCTTGTTGAGTTACAAACATGTGTATGAGTTTGAAATCCCTCTTAAAAATCAAAGAGGCTTCCCAATTCAATTGATATATCTTTAGATATATTACCAAAGTAAACATACATTTATTTTTCAAAAATATTACAATCCTTAAACAATTATGGATTTACTAGTTGTATGATAGTATACTATAAAAATTGTATGATTTACTTTCATCACTATATCATATGAATTTATGATCAATACTCATAGCATATAGATTTGGATAAAAATAATAATCTTTTATCTCACAATGACCTTGAATAGTTGTGATTTCCTTGTTTCTCTTTCATTTAAATTTGATGGACTTAGCATCTTCGAATTGCACTTGTATTTTAAAGGAGTCATATAACTTGTTGAAACCATATTTGTGATTTGTCATGTTATTTTATAAAACTTAATCAAGATAAAACAAAGTATTTACAATTTATATTACCATAATACATGTGAGAAAATAATTTTATTGCCATTACTCATGTTTTTAATCTTGAAATGCCCTCTTTTTAGCCTCTTGATTATGTTGATTCTTAGTCTCCAGTATGCTACAATTTTTTTTTAATAATTTTTCTTAGTTTTTTAAAAATAATGACAAGGTTTCTCTTAATTTTACATATTAAGTTAGCTTGATAATTCCCATTTTAATTTCAATTTATTGAAATCCATTGATTATAATTTTTATTTTTGTCTTTGGGATTTAAAATTCTTGCCCTGGTTTTAAGTTCATGTTCTAGATCATGTTCTAGATATCCTACATAAAATCATAGGTTATCCTCATGGGAAAAGAGAGAACCCACTAACTCATCAAAAAATATAGAGTTTATGTATTTTACACTCATCAAGAGTGATCAAAATATGTATCCATTTTTTAGGCCACGATCTCAAAAGTTTCCTTAATATGAACCTATATTCTATAAATTCTCTATATACCCTCATTATATGCACTAAGTTATTTAATATTATGAAATATTCTCCAACTCCATCATTATTAATCATTCTCAAATTTAAAAAAACCAATTTTATGAGTTTGTAATTTTTTCCTCTTTTAACTTACTATAACCTTGATACGAAGTTTCCAAGTTATTAAATGACTCATGGAATTTTTTCATCTAGTAATTCTTAGAAATATTCTTGGGTCTATGGTGCTCTAAAGATATTATAAAGCTTGTGCATCAAACTTTTCTTCTTCCATTTTTGATTTATTCTAATATTTAGTTAATGCATTATGATTTGTAGGTTGTGTATCTATGGAGATCATTCTTCCAAACTTTTTTCTAGATAATAACTCTTCAATTTATCTATTCAATATTCAAAGTTTTCACCTTTTAAAATAGGAATATTTATAGAATTATAATTCATATAAGCCATAATTTTCCCAATAATGGCTTAAACCCCTTATAAAAATTTCTTGAATGAGGATTTAATATAAAATGAAGGTTTTAAGTATGGAGGGATTAAAAATCATATTTTATTTAGTCTAAAAATGAATCTTTACATCATCTAATACATTATACAATTACTAGATGTTAATCGAATTGTTGTAAGTGTGATTAATCAGACAATAAGCACTGAATAAATTCAAATTAAGCTTATAAACATTTATAGTTATCCTTTATGATACCTAGATTTAAAATTAAAGATAAACACTACAAAAAATTAATTTCCAAGAATAACTATGGCACCACACTATTTCACCATCTTTAATTAATAGAACAAGCTAAATAAAGCCAATTACAAAGAACTTGCATGACAAGTTATGAAAAGTAAAAGGATAAAATGAAAACCTAAATAAAATTTAACAAAAAATAATATAATAAGGTAATAACATATAATAATTTTTACTCAATGATAATATAAAGTCATTATGAAAGATGTCATTCTTAACAAGCAGGCAAACCGTGCACACTAGACACTTTAAATGCCCCAAATCAACTATATATAGAAGATTTGACAAAAATAAATTTAATATAAATTAAATAAGATATAAAAGGTTCAATAATTATTGGGGATTAATGGATAAATGTGTGGTATTAGTTAATTACACATTAAATGAAATAGTCTCTAATTGGCACTTGTAGCTTATTTTAACAAGTTCTTGAAAAGTGTTCAAAATTGACAAAATAATTAATATAAGACAAATAAATTAAATAAACCTCATAAAATAATAAAATCAACATACAAATAATTATAAAATCAAAAAAAAATAAAAAATTATAAAATCAAAAATCATGTGTTGACATTGTAATCATATTTAACAACATGTACATTCTTACTTATATTATTCATCATACATTGTTATGACTCAAAATTGTAAACACATTGGGGGCACATTACTTGCCTTCCCTATTATATTACTATGATTTCACATCTTATTGAGTATTGTTCAAATAAATCCTAATTCATATTTCTCAAAACCATATTTTTCTCATGTCTATTTCACATCTCTTTTAATAATCAAACCATTCAAAAAATCCCCCCTAAAATGCATATATTTTAAAAATTCAAAAAATTCAAAATTAGGACCTAAATCATTTTAAAATGTTGTTATATTATTTTTTTTCACATTTTATTTATTATATGTTAATAAAATATAATATTTCATATTTCAATATGAAATGATTCTAATGAAGTACTTGAGTGTGATACATGACATACTTCCATATGCTTATTTGATGTCAAAATTTTGTTATTACCCAACAAACTTACTAAGTTGGGGCATATATTCATTCTATGTGTTCACTTTAAAAAGATGTATATATTCATAATTATCTACCATGTTGAGCTATATATCATATAAAGGTATTTATAAATCACTTATATTTTTTACATGTATTACATGAAATATGCCACTTGCTAACATTCAAATTCATACATATGATGGATCTATACTAGTTTCATTTGCTACATTCTTTAGTTTACACTATTATTTTTTTACATGGTAGGTTAGACTTTATTTCTTATTTTATGTGTGTCCCTTGGTCTTGTATGTTCATATTATTCCTTATATATCATAATAATTCCATTTTGTGTGTGGCCCTTAACCTTGTGTGTTATGAAACATGTACATGCCCCTTATATGTGGCCTTTGCACATTTATGTGTGACATCATATGTAATTTTTTGGACATTATATAACATTTATTGTACATGATTTATTCTTGGTGTTGTGATTCATGTCATTCATCACTTATATATTATATTTCTACTCTAGTGCTATAACGTATATAATACATACATTGATTTTATGCTTCAATGATATATCTTTCTAACACATCTTTCAAATGTAAATTCAATGTTATATTCAATACAATTAATTTCATCAATTTAAATTATTAAAAATGTTATATCTTTCACATATTATTTATTTTGATATTAGTAAATCTAAAGGATACATCTCTTATCTCAATAAGGGACCATCACAATGGGCTTGCTTGTAACATTCAATTGTCATAAACAAAATTTCAAGTTATGGAAATATATAATTTTTAAATAATAATATGATTTAGAATTTTCAAATTATGGGGGCACATAGCATGCATGTACACTTATCAATACAATTAAAAATTAAAAATTTCAAATAGTTTCAAAAGTTAAAAGTGACAAAATTCTAAAGTTTCAATTATAGTTTCAAAATAGCATTTCAATATAGTAAATATATAGGGGGAATGATATTCATTCATATTTTTCACAATTAAGTTTCAAAGTTGTAAACATTCAAATATAGTCTAGATCTATCTGTAGTGATGTGATTTATATAAGTTGTAAGTGGGTCATGTTATATTTTAGTGACACTCAATGTCTATGGTTTTACTTTTTCAATATGTAGCATTCCATTGTTCATGATTCCATCCTTTAAAATATTTTATAGGGTAATCTATTAGTCAAATGTGAGTTAGAGTATACAATCCTTCCAACTTAGTAGAATTAAATGGTTTTCAAATTAGGAATAATATTATCCAATATTACCAACAAGAGGGAATAATATTTTACATCTCCAAGTTACATGGTAGATTTCTCTCCTTGTTCTCTTTCAAATTAAAATAATAATTTTCCATTTTTCAATATGAAAAAATACTACTTTTACTATCATTGTGTCAAGTTTGTTACATTAAGGCATCTTAGACAATCAAGCTTTGCATCCAAATGAAAAGTGTGTTTACACACTCAAGTTCACACCTAATTTAATTTAGTAAATTTAATTTTTGAATTACTATAAGAAAGTGAGGGAAAACATAAACACATAAAATTAATCATTAAGGGATTGACAATGTTTATTCTTAGCATCCTTACCTTTACTTGGTCTGTTTTCCATTTTTATAACTCACAATTTATAATAATTCCTTCACTAAAAATATCATAAAAATATCCCTATTTAAATCTCATTCATCTCTATTCATCCCACAAGCTCCTATGAGACATGCCCCCTATCTATGGTCTTCTACACCAAATCCATACTAGATGAATAGGGACACATTGCAATCTTGTCCCATAGTGTGGCCTTGTCTACCATACTTAAATGATGACATGTTCTAATCGAGAAAAAAAATATCTCTCATGAATTTTATAAAATTTGGTTAGTGAAAATATTATATATATCCTATAAAGGCACATCAAAGCCATAAATTGTGTTGGTGAGAATTTTGACATGCCTCCAATGTTCTAAGCTCACCTTGTGGGTCACATATATAGAAATGAGATTATAGGGAATATCACCATTGTTTCTATGTATTAGGTCACAATAAGTTGATCTTTCCTTAGTTGGGCATCATGATGGTTTCAATTCAAGGGACCTTTACTGGTTCATCCTATTCTAAAAATTTAATGTATGTTTTAAGAAAATTAAAGTACTTGAACAATATGAAATGAAGTGCATGTTTATTATTATTGTTTAATCAGGTTTGTGTAGATATTATAAATAATAAAACATGCATCCATTTGATATACCCAATAATCAATATTTAGGGTTTTGTAAAATGTGCTTATGACTGTTTTTAATTTTCATTCCATTGGTTACATTCATTTAACAATATAATAGTAATAATGGAAATAAAATAAAAATAAAATTAAGATTGACATTTAAGCGGATTGAATTCAAAATTTTCTAATCTAACCAACTGATAGAAAATAATAAAATACAAGGGAAAGGAAAGAAGATAAAATCATGTGATAAGCAAAGCAACTTTGGCACCACCAATTGAATGCAACACTTAGAAATAAATCCTTTGTATGAATATCTAACCCAAGATAACTATGGGAATGATGAAAGCATCTAAAGAGAGTGAGAAAATGGGAGGAAGACAAATGGCCATCATTTACATGCACAGATCACAAATAAACCCCCACAATATTCAATAAATCAAGATTTTCATGTTGATAACAATGTTTGAGTTGATTACAATCGATTACATATAAATCATGCTAGATTAACAATAAGGCTATAAGATAAGGGAGATATTAAACTAATAAAATAATAAAATGCATAAAACACAAGAGTTATTATCTCTCCCATCCCTTTTGGAGTTAAAAAACAACCCTTACAATGATAAAATGATCTAATATATAGATCTTGGGCCACTAACAACCACCTTAAATGTTCTAGCTACGTTATAACAATGGTAAATGACCATAATTAATGTTTTATGACTAGTATAATTTGGGAACTTGATGGATCATGATGCAAAGTTCACTCCCACACTATTATGTTTTCACTATTCACCACCAATGACTCTTCATGCAGAGTTTGCTCCCTTCACTGTCACCTGATGCTATTCACCACCTACACAAGGCAAAGAGAACAAGTTATTTTATTAAAATTTCTAGAAGAATAAAGATAAAATAAGATAACACATAGAAAGTTTAGGTAAATTGATATCAATGTGATTAACCAATGACATAGTCATCAATTGGAAGCATAGTCATCAATCGATGATGATATGGATAATTGATGACATAGTCATATACAAATGATTATGTGGCTGATCAGTGACATAATCATTGATAGAAAATGATACAAATAATTGATGGTATAATGATCAACTAGTGATAATGCAAATTATTAGTGGCATTGCTATCAATTGGTGGCATTATTGTCAATCAATGACATTATCATTGACTGATAACATTATCTTTAACTGATGGAATTTCCATCAACCAATGGCATTATCATTTATTGATAACATTGGTGCTACCCAACAACATTTACATCAATTAATGGCACTACCATCGCTTGACAACACCATGAGGAAATCCTCTAGAAATAGGTTGAGAGAGTAATGAAATATGTGAGAACTAAGATTCAAAGGCAAATTGAGAGGTCATAACTCCATTTTATGCTAAGTGTAACATACAAATTTGATTCACATAGACATGGTCTTTCTAACAATGGTGGTTTTGAGTTATGATTCAACACATAAATTTAGATGTACCACCAAGTAAAGGTTTATTATTGAGGTAAACAAATCATGAGTTAATGTAGGATCAGAGAAAAAGGTGAAAAAATGAGGTTCCATTATTCTTTGAAGAATTAGGGCATGTTGCATAAACAACAACAAATAACGAATCTAATGAAAAAGATTCTTGAGTATTTTGAAATGATAAAAATATGTCTATGAACCTAGATTATCCACTTAAGACTATCCATAAAATGTGAATAATTTTAGAGAGGAGAAGATAGGAGTGGATAAATTACTAAATCAGACACTTTCATTGACTGGGTGTGTGCTTGTGGGTTAATTTACTACTTGTTGGAACTTATAAAGACTAGCTACTACATATCTGATTGTCAAGCTAGTGAATCCTACATTGAGATTGTTTGCTTGGACATTGACCCACTACCAGATAGGCATCCATAGAATTCATGAATTTGCCTCTAATCCCACTTTAGGCCTTGATCAACTACCAACTAGGCTAAAAAAATGGTGGTGGAGTTTCCCAAATCACCTAGAATCAAGTTTTTATTTAAATCAATCCTTTTATTTTCTTGATTCACCTTTTCTCTTTCTTATTTAACAATTTGATTATATGTTGGGGACTATTGTAGGAAGTGAAAGGTAGGACTATGTATTTTTCACCTTAGATCTTCACCACAATAGGTTCATCTAGGCAAACCTAGAAACCATTAAGATGTGAATTTTGTGTTAGGATTCAAAATAATGTCTTCATTGACTAGATAGGTTTACCTAACTTAACCCAACTCAAACAAATTTAGAACACATATGATAGATAAACCTTTAAAAATGATTCATAAATATAATCTAAATCCATAAACTACTCAGACTATTTATGCACTAGAAGCATCATTCAAGATACCTACACACATGCATTTAGCTCTTCATTATTTTAAACAATAGGGGAACCTAAAAGGCTAAATAGTTAGATTGAAATGAAAAGGAAAAGAAAACAAATCCAGATTGATACCAAGAAAGCAGGAAAAGTAGGAAAATAAACTAAACTAAAAAAAAAGGAAAACAAAAGAAAAATAAAAGTAGGATAGGGAAAGAGAAGGAATTTATAGGAACTTGATAGGATAATTCAAGCCTACAAGTAGTGATTAAATAACTATCCATTAATAGGCAATGGAACATCCTTACCTATTAGACACCTTAGGCATAATGCATTTTTACCTAATATTTCAAAGATTTGATAGGGACCTAACCATAGGGCATCAAAATTTCCATGTTGTCCCTTTTTATCATGAGATTTGTCCCAAAGGAGGACTAGGTTAGATATTCTAAAGGATTTCACCTTATCTCACTTTTCAAACCAATGTTTGACAAGCTCTTGGTGTTTTATGAAATCCAATAGGGTTGCATCACATTATTCCTCTAATTTCACTAGATTAAACACTTGAGATTCTATGTTATCATCTATTTCTAGGTGTTCTCTCATGAACTATAACATAGGGATTCTTAGGTTAACCAAGAAAGTGGGGTCTTAGACAAAAACCAAATGATAATGTGATGTTCCTAGGGCATATTTGACTCTAGTCCTACAGTACCATAAAGAAAATTTTAACATATTGTGCCAGTCCCTAGGGTTTTTTATAGTATTTTATTAATCACATCAAGTAAATTCTTATTATTTTATTATTCTATCTCATTACCTTGTTGATGATAATTAGAAGGGGATTTTAGGATTACCTAGTTTTTATAGGCATGTTCCAAAAATTGAAGAGATTAAAAATTAGGACCATTGTCACATCCAAAAGTATCATGCATCCTAAACCTAATGAATATTTATTCCTCAAGGAAGTTGATTACCATGTCTATCATCATATTATTCCATGTTATAGTTTTTAGTACAATGTGTATAGTAATTAGTTACTATAAGTATGAACTTCTATCCCACTAAAAAGTTAACATTGATGGCACCAAGGAAGTTTAACCTCAACTTTGCAAATGGTTGGACTTCAATAAGTAAATGTAGTGGCATGGAGAGGGTACACTCTCTATGTGAAATAACTTCTTAGGAATGGTAGATCTTGATGTGAGCATGTGCATCTTTAAATATATAAAACCAATAATATTGTGGCCTTAGTATCTGATGTATTGCTACACTTCCTAACCCATGACTATTTCCATATTTTATATGAAAGTTGTTGAGCTCTTTAGCTGATTCTTACTTGTTAGGTGTCTTAGGTATATGCCTTCATGATTTATCATGTAGATTATTCCTCATTATATCACAAAGTTTTTAATTTTGAGATGTAAATCTCTTCTCTACATTGAATTCAAGTGGTTTGGGTAATCATTATTTAGTAAATAGTAATCCATGTGTGATACTAGTCATCATGAATGATATCTTGTACTGTGTATTATTGGAAAATGATTTATGGATCTACTTCAGCCA
The DNA here is from genome assembly GCA_037957365.1 of Torreya grandis. Taxonomy (NCBI): domain Eukaryota; kingdom Viridiplantae; phylum Streptophyta; class Pinopsida; order Cupressales; family Taxaceae; genus Torreya; species Torreya grandis. Next base: position 665,991 of record JARHVA010005464.1, on the reverse strand, counting down.
TTGCCTTATTGAGCCCTTGAATTCTTATGATTTTCATTAGTTTTAACTTAAGTTCAAACTCCTAAAGAATACTCATCCACTTTCCCCTTATTTCACCTAGCTCATCTTGCATTAGCATAAATTTAAGTACTAGGTTAGGCACCAATGCAAACATATTACTATAGAGAATATAGTTCTTGGAATTATTTATTGCCTTCATCAAAACAAAGGATTGATTTTATATAATTGAATATATCAGTTTAGTGTTGTGGAGTGGATAACTCATGAATGAGATAGGTTTCTCATCTTCATATCCTTATGTGTTAAAACAACTACACTAGAGTGTTATGAGGCAAATAAGTAGATGTAGAAGGGATTTGCATAATCATGACTAATTAGCACTAGTGTGTTTATAATTAATTTTATGATTTTTGAAAAATATACTTTTAATTTAGCTATCTATTCAATCTTATCATCATTCTTCAACGTGTTATTAAACAGTGGAACTATATCTACAAAGATGGATATGAACTTCTTGACAACGTTAATCTTGATGAAGAAAAACTTTAGTTATTTTGTACTGATAGGCAACATGATCTTAAATATTACTTCTACCCTCTAAATGTCTATAGATATGCCCCTTTCTGAGATGACATGGCCAAGTAACTTACTCTTTGTTACTCTAAAAATACATTGCTTCAAGTTTAAAGAGATTTCATGATCTCTGCATCTATGAAGAACTGCCCTCAAGTCTTTCACATGGTTTTTTCTATTCTTGGAGAAGATAATTAAATCATCCATGTATATCATGATGAATTTACCAATGATATCCTTGAACACTATATCCATGGCACATTGAAAGGTAGAATCCACATTGATTAGGATGATTGGCATCCTTTTGTATGCAAATGTTCCCCATTTAGTTATAAACATAGTCTTAATCTGATATTCATAGTCGACCACTACATAATAATATCTTGAGTACTTGTCTAAGAATGATATCATCAACAATCTATTCATTATCTATTAAAATTCATCTAGTGAAGGTAGTGGGTAGTTATCCTTTTTTGAGGCCTTATTCAAGTTGGGAAAGCCAACACATAGCCTTATCTCTCTAGTTTTCTTCCTAATATGCACCAAAGTGGCAAACCACATGGAGTGCCTAACTGGGAAAGTTATCCTTACTTGAAGTAATTTATATACCTCTTTAAATATAAATGGTCCCAACAGTGGATTGACTAATATCTACCTTTATTGGAATGGATTGACCCCTGGATTGAGAGGAATAGTATGCATGAGAATATACGTATTAAACACTTTTAGCTCCTAATAAATCTAGCAATAACATCTTTGAAATAATTTAAGGCTTGAATAAGTCCTTATTTCTCATCTTAAGTGCATGTCATGCATATACATACATTATTCTACTAATCAACATTTCATAGATTATAATTTTGGTATAACATACCTTTGATGGAGGTTGACTTTTCTTTCTCACCCTGGTAATCCATATCAAACAATCATTCTAATGAAACCATGCCCTTAGGTATACTATTAGTTGTAAAGTTGATGAACCCTTCCTCATCCAGTTTGAATTCTTCCATGTTATCTTCATTGATGATATGTGATTTTAACACAAATATTGGTGATGAATTCAATGATGTGTTGATCATCATTGAAAACTTAGAAGTTCCAAACATTCTCAGGAATGAAAGGAATAAATACTAACTCCAAAAAGAACATTTTCAATCTAGAGTTAGTTATAGGCTCAAGAGGAATAAAATATGTAGCTAATTCATCTAATATGTAATTCTATTTATGAGGTAGAGTCTAGATATTAAATGCATCAAAATCCTTTATCAAGTTCCACACTTGACTGTGGTACCTAGACAAATGCTTGTCATTACAATCATACTAACTTCTCACACTATTAACCAACCATTCAGAATCATTGAACACTTTGAGGTTTTTAAGTTTATTATTTAATGCAAATAATAGACCATGAACCAATGCCTCATACTTAGCTACATTATCCTTGCACCCAAATTTTAGGCAAAAAATAGCCAAGTATGATTTACCTATTAGATTGATAAGTTCTATACTGACACCACATCCATTATTGGATTTAGAACCATCAAATTTTAGTATCTATAGATGGTTTTTAGCTGTATACTTTGGATTTTTATAGTTTAGTGTTACTAAAACATAGATTTCTTCTTTGATTTTCTTAATGCATTATAGGCACTCATCTTGATTTTTAGCTAATAGGGATCTTCTGGCCAAGTCTTCAGTGGCTAAAGTGAATACATGGCTATCTAAAATTATCATTTTATCACCATAGGAGCTCAAAAACCCATTAAATTCACTTAAATATCTCTCACTAAGCTTGATAATTTATAATTCATCATCACCCAACATTGATAACAATTTCTTGTAGCCCTGTTTCTCATTTAGATCAGTTGGTTTCATTTCTTCAAATGTCCTAGTAGTAGTAGGAAAAAAGTGATTTAAGGTACACAGAGGAAATAATTCTCATCAATATGATATGTTTACTTAGTAAATAGACACTCTTTTACAGAAAACATGTTAATGGATAACTTCTTGTAGGCTTTTACTTCCTTTTCAAATACATAAACCCCAAGCTCAAATTATTTGAATAAGATTTCATTCATTTTTTTGTATTTTGTTATCATGTGAGTCTTTTTGGGCTCACATTAAATCTTAATTTGATTAGATAGACCTCTCCATGGGATCTACATGAAGGAGAAGTTAGTTTACATGTAATTGTTTAGCATTTTATACCAATCCCTACTCATGATCATACTATAGTCATTAGGTTTGTCCATTACCTAAATATCAATGAACTATTGTACCCTCAACTCAGAGGCCAGTTTCATAAGGATGTGATTTATATTTACAACTACCTTGAATTATGATTTATCTAATTGAACCAATTTATTATTTAATTTTGTAGGTGTTAGACCCAACTACTAGTAAATGGGATAGGGCATCACATTTTCATAAGCACCTGAATCCACTTGATACTTATGCAATTTTTTGTAAAAATACATATTGTTAGAAATAATGGTGGTGTTTAAAGTTTTTATTTATAAATTTTCACATGTGCATCAGATGTTCTATGGTCTCTTCCTCTAGGAGCATCTATTTATTTTAGTAACAAGTCCTTTTGGATCTAAATTTGAATCAAGTCAAACATTATGATATTGGCCTTAGTTCCTTCAGGTCATCTACAGTATTGTATCCATGTTTTATTATCTAAGATTTATTGTCACCTTATGGAGGTGGGGATTTGTTCTTGTGTTTATAGGATGTAATAACTCATGTGGGTAGAAATAGGTTGCTACTCGAGTTCTTATTAGGTAGAACTTAAGTATTGTTCGAAGGAGAAGAAGAAGTTAACATAGTTTGAAACTTACTCTTCAAATAGTATTTTTTTCCCTTTTTAAATTGATTAAATGTATGAACCTCCTCTAATTTATCATCTGGTTCATTGTCACTTTCAAATGGAAACTCATAAGCCTCTAAGAGAAGAGTTGTTCTAGGATTTCCTTCACTTAGGTTAGAGTTATTTTAAAGTGTGGGTACTATTTATAAGTTATCCATTTATTTTTGAAAGATATTTTAAACAAAAATTAACTTCACACATTCAATTTCATCCTAGTTCATTGAGTTGTGTATCCTACACTAAGTGGGTAGCACTAAATTAGCAAGGTTCACAATATTGGAAGCATTATTGCTATTATCTAGTGGACTAGGTACACCCCCATTGTTTGGTATCATGTTCCATTATTTGTTATTATTTTGAAGTTCATTTTTTTTTGGATATGGGTCACTTGCATTTTGGTTGGTGTTTTATGGTACTTATCTTCACAAAGTAATCATATCATTTATTAACTTCTAAACCATCTACTACAAGTTAGCTACTTATAGGTTGAAAATAGCATTTTGTGAGATTACCACTTATGTTTATGGATTATTAATAGGTAAATTAGTGTTTATAAACATAGGGGTAGAGGGATTATCTTGGTTAGGAACATTGTTAACAATTTCCTAGTTGTTAAGAAATGAAAAAAAAAAACTTGTTGATTGATAGTGGAAGTAACATAACTGCTAGTATTTGGTAGGGCATCAATGTTATTATATTATATGGGGAAAAGTTATTGGTTGATTAATTAAGGTAAAATGTGATTAGGGTGTGTAGGTTAACTCACTAGGCATGAAGTTCATGGGTGTCAAATTATAGACAAGGTTTGGGCTTGTGTATAAGGCACACAAAATTTGATTCATCAATAGCGTTTGATGCTGAAGGGCATGATTGATTGTTGGGATTTGATTGTAAGCACCCACTTGGCCTAGTGATGGTAAAGGAACTATTACATAACCCTATGGAACCATTTGGTGTTCTATGTTAACAATCTCATTATATGTCAAGGATAGTGATATGAGGGCTACCAAGTTCTTCTTAGGAACATGGATGTCATTGAATCTATATCCCTAAGGTATATTTGAATTATATTAGCTTCCATTTGAGTATAAGGGTATTTAATCCTTTGGTAAATATTATGGAAGCATGATTTAAAGATTCTCATAGGCTCATTTAGCTCTTTGTGGGCAGCTGTAAAGTGATGATATATTATGGCTAGATCAATAAGTAGTCTAAAATGATTGATTAAGAAGGTTTTAAGGTGATTCTAAGAAGTTGTGGACCCATTTGGAAATCCTAAGTACTATGTATAATAAAAATCTCCAAGGAGTAAGGGAAGATGAAAAAAACAACATCCTCATGTTGTGCTTAAATTCAGATTAAGGCATCCTTAAATGCCTTAAATGGTCTTTGGATAATTGAATCCCATTAAGAGTGTATTTTAGGCAAAATTTATCAATATTTTTTGGTAAATCATTTGTATTCCCTAGAATGTTCATAGGGCATCTGAATCCATTGAGCCAAGAAAGATTAGCTTCCATTTGTGGTTTTTGAGGGGCAAAAAATAGGTTTATGAATGGTGTTATAGTAGTAGCTACGTACTCACAAAGTGAACTTGTCTATTTCTTAGTTTCCCCTTGTTTTTTCTTGGTTTATGGTGTTCACTAAGCTCAAAGAGCTCAAAATCACCCCTAAAAGTTTTGACCTCATTGGTATTCTTCTTATTTCCAGATTAGTTTTTAGGATGTGTGAGGATTGGCAACATTTATAAATGTTCAAATTTAAATATCTCCACTAAAAATTTAGATTTATGTTTTTTGATATTTATGGCCCTCCTTTTAGCAATTTTGTTGATGAGTGTTTTGACATGCTACCAATATTCTAGGATCACCTTGCAGCTCACCTCTCTTAAAAGGAGATTATATAGAATCTCCCCAATGTTTCTATCTAATGGGTCATGGTGAGCTGATCTTAGATTAGTTGGGCATAGTGATGGTTCTAATTTAAGAGTCCTTTACTGGTTCAACCTATTCCAAAACTTTAATATACATTTTAATGGAATTAAATACCTAAACAATATGAAATAAAGTGCAAGGTTGTAATTTTTTAATCATGTTTTTGTAGATATTTTAAATAATAAAACATGCATCCATGTGATATACCCAATTATAAATATTTAGGGTTTTGTACATCATGCTTATGACTTATTTTGATGTTCATTCCATTGGTTATAATCATTCAACAATACAATAGTAACAATGGAAACAAAATAAAATTTTAATTAAGATTAACATTTAAGTGGATTGAATTCATAATTTTTTAATCTAAATAACCAATAAAATACAGTAAAATGTAAGGGAAAGGAAAGAAGATAAAATGCTGTGATAATAAAATCAGCTTTGGCACCACCAATTAAATGCAACACCTAGAAATTAATCCCTCATATGACTATATGACCCACGATCACCATAGGAATAATGAAAGCATTTAAGGAGAGTGAGAAAATGGGATGAAGACAAATGACCACCATTCACATGCATAGATCACAAATAAACCCTCATAATCTTCTATAAACCAAGATTTTCATGTTGATAACAATTGAACTAATTAAAACCAATTACATCCAAATCCCATTAACTTAACACCAGGGATATAAGATGAGGGAGATATTAAGCTACTAAAATAATAAATTACATGAAAAAAAAGAGTGATTGGCTCTCTCATCTCTTTTGGAGCAAAAAACTAACCCTTAAAATGACAAAATGATCTAATATATAGATCTTGGGCCACCAACAACCACCTCAAATGTGCTAGTTAGTTTCTAATAATGGACAAACCACCATTATTAATTCTCAATTACCAATTTTTTTTATCCCTTGATGGTTCATGATGTAAATTTTGCTCCCATGCCATCACCTTTTCACTATTCACCACTAATGACTCTTCATGTAGAGTTTGTTCCCCTTATTGTCACCTACAATTTCTCACCACCTATAGAAGGCAAAGATAACATATTATTTTTTAATAATTGATAGAGGAATTGAGAAAAAATAAGATAACACATATAAAGTTAAGGTAAAGTGATGAAAATGTGGCTGATTGGTAGCATAAACATTGATAAACAGAAATACGACCAATTGATGGCATAGTCATCGATATGTTAAAGGTACAATCACTGAGAGAGGGGTGAATCAGTGATCCCATATATTTTAATCTCAATTCTAATCCTTTCATACTATTTAAACAATCAGCATATATCAACTTGATCAAGCAACATTAATAGGAGATCTCATTCATTAAATGCATACATAAGATCAAACACATAACACATAGTTCCTATGGGAAAACCTCATAGGGAATAAAACATATTATAAATATTAAAACACATGGAATACTTGTCCTATAATAATTGACAAATAATATATTTATCAAATCCTATAGACTATCAATCCTTGATCATGTCCTTGTAACTAAAGGCCTTTAGTGAAACACCTATTTCATAAGGAACAACTACCCCTAAGGAATATCAAGTCCTTTAGACCCTCCTTTGAACACCTTGAACTTATTAATAATGTATTAAACACTTGATTATGGATATATATTTATCTATACCTTGAAAAAAATCTTTCTCTCTATCTCATATAGGCCTCTCACATAGGTATGCCACAATCTCTCTCCTTCACTCAAACTATCCTCATATGCACACTCAAATCTATTATCATATCCTCAAAATAAAAGAACACTATTTGGACATAAAAATATGACTTATAGGTCATACACATATTCCTCAATCTTCTCTATTCATTAACTCATGAACTGGGTACTCTATGTCTCCTTTGTTCCACAACTCTCACACTACACCTTGCACAAGTCTTCTCAAAAGTTTCACCCACAAGTATAGAAAATAACACATTTGGTTTCACTATATATAGATAATTTATGAATTATTAAGTCCATAATATTTTCTTGTTATCCACAATACATGCATTCACCCTTAAGGCATCTTACATGGGTCACACTTAAGCACAATCCACTTTCAAATAAGTCTAAGTTACCTTTTAGGTCCTATGATGATCCATTCAACTATTTGACACATCTGTGAGAAAAATAAGAACATATGAATAATTTATAACTCATGTACCCATGCCACATGATCTATAGGTCCCCCTTAAGTTCAAATAACCATCACAATACCCTTTTGCTTAAGTACAAATCGTTCAAACACCATTTTGTACACATAGTCACTATGAATGAACACAAAGTCAAATTATAAACCTTTGTTCATATTTTATATGATTTATAAAACCTTCATAAAGCACATAGATCATGGGTGTGTAGTATACAACATTATCTAAGTGATAATTCATCATTAAACATTGAAACAATAATAGAACAAGCCCAATTACCCTCCTCAGGTTACTTGCAAAACACATTCAAACATATTCAACTTTCAAGATTAATATCTTTATATGTACATACATTTAGACATTATAATATATATTTATATATGATACTTGGAGTCCTATACCATAATTATTTTTTTACCATGATCAAATTATTCATGGATCAAAATATGTGGTCCAAAAAACCACAAACTAGTTTTCCTTTGTTAAATTTAAATATTTAAATGAAAACGGTCATAGTTAAACCTTGAACACCATGCTATCATATTGAGTAGTCAATGCTAAAATTAAACACACACAGTTTATCTTATTATATGGAGCTTTAATTTTAACACATATTTTTTTAATGAAAAACATTAAACCTTGAACATGTTAACCTCATCTCATGCAACCTTGTAATATTGACTCATTGCGCACCATCGATCTCTGCAAATAAGTGAGGTCTTTACCTTATAGATATCACCATTTGATATTTATAAAACCCCCATGATAATGACACTTGTCACCCTCACATTAATTTTTATAACTTATATAGTTAACCATTGAGGATGTGTCCTCATGTCATTACTTCTTGAGTCCTTAGAACAAACATATTCTATTGATCCTTTTCTAAGGAGCGTAATCTTTACTTTCATTAACCAAAAAATACTTTGACTTATTTGACTTGATAATCAACATATATCTTCACTTTACAATCACCCATGATCCATTATATCTATATTTGGTCTTAATCTTTAACATCATGTAAAAATGACTAAGTATGGGGACCATTTCTCATTTGATTGGAAGGCCAACTTTGCACCCCCATATCTTTTGCTTTTTAAGTGCATGTTCTCAAATTAGGAATATATGATATCCTCACATAGGATAACACAACCATGTGTCAATATGATCCTAAAAACCTCACACATGTGATATATAATGACATTAGAATGCTCACTTAGATTTATCTATTCATAGAGCCAACTATGTCAAGAACATGTCTGAAAGGCTAACTTTGCACATGCATATCTTCAACACACTTTAGTGATTGACCTAAAAGTTATGTCAAATAAAATATGTAAAAAAAAAAAAAACATATCTAATCATCTTCTCCTGAAACATCTACATGTGAGAGATATAACTTCATCAATATGCTTACTTGACTCTTCTTGCCTCATTACAAATTTGGCTAAGTATGGGAAAACACTATCAAAATGCTTGAGAGCCTAGATTTGCACTTGCATATTTTTTTATCATGCCTCCTAAATAGACTTGAGAATTTATGCATAAAAATTAAGGACTGATGATCACAACCATATGATCAAATCCCCCTGAATCATCCACATGTGGCAATGGTGATGTCAACAAACTACCTACTCACATTTTTTACTACTGGACCCAAAAGGTCTAAATGAAAACTATGGACTACCAGATGAAATACAATCATGTACATAAGTAATCAAAGTATATAAAACATATTAGGGACATATTTTACAACCTAAAATCACCATAATCATCCCTAAACATTTCTAACCATGCCAAAATAGAAGATCAACCAAGCCAACTTCAAGCACACTAGGATAAACACATTAAACACTTTGTCACTATCAATTAGGCTATCAGATCACTTCATACATTCACCAAGAAATCTCCATGACATCACCATTACATCATTGAAAACTATCCAATAATATCACATTTTGTCATTGATGTCAACACACAACATATAACAATATATAACTCACCTTCTTTCTTTTCAAGAACTCTTACAACAAAAACTTTCTCCCCCTTTGACACAATGAAAAAGTGTGAACCAAATAATATTAATGACCTAAAAATACCAATAATAGGAGAGTAACACCTATGAAATATGATACAAAATCCCCTTTACCTTGAGCCTACCTCTTCTTCCCTTGATACCTTCCTCTTGCTCCAAGCCAACACTCTCTTCAACCAAGCACTATAATAATGAAGAAAGAACATAGAAAAGAAAAAAAAATCTAATGGAACTCACCAAGAAACATCTAAGAGGGAATTATCCTAAGATTTTTGAGCCATTTCATCACTTGAGCATCTTCATATCTCCATACACCATGAGGAACCACCATAAATACTTACTAGCCTTCTCTCTCAAACCACCTCAAGGACCACCAAAATAAATTCATGCCATGTACAAAATAGGAAACATGCACTGAACCAACCTGAGAAATCACTTTTTAATACTCATGCCTTGATTTTTTAGAAAAACTAAACAAAAATCACTCTTCTTATTAGGCCTATTTAGTCTCCTTGTAGCTCTATCTGGAACTTGAAAAGCCCATAACTTTCAGTAGACACAACATCAAGACCTAAAAATTCATATCTAAAATAAACTCATATGACCCTTAAAGCACACTAATTTGAAAAAAATATATCAACCTCTGAAACATACTTCCTTCACAAACCAACTTACTAAATAGGCCTCCATCTTGACAAAAACACGAATAATTTGAAAACCACAAACCTTCAAATCTCTATGAAGCTTGATTTGAAAACCCATTTAGCCCATTTAGCACATTAAGAAGCCTTAGATGTTAACTCATAAGGCAAACATGTTCAAGCAAAACCCAAAACCCTAGAAACTCAAAACAAGTAAGGTCAACAAACCTCCTTATGGTTAACATCCACCTCTAAAACTTCTTTCACACCTTGAGAGACCCATCACACACTTCTAGACCAAAAAATGAGCCTCCATTCCTTTAGGAACATATAATTCTATAAACTAATTTAGGACCTACATAATCTTAAGCACAAATTGGGAAACTTGAGAGCAAACAAAAATTTCCAATTTGACTTTAACATACCTTCAGATCACAATACCACCTAGAGCATGCTAGAATAAGGTTAATAGACCTTTCTATCTAAAAATATCATCTTGAATACTCAAAAATACTCCTTTTCCATATGGAAATCTTCAATATGACCTTGTAGACTACTTTATATACAATTATTAACATCATGACATCACCTCAACATATCAACATTCTTGGTCCAAATGAAAACACTCATCTCTAGCCTTATAGGACCTTCTAAATAAAACCATAACAACAATTGTTTCTCCACTAAAATGAGTCTCTTAAGAAGCATAGATAGAGACATCATTTTGCACCATAATTATCTAAAACAAAGTGAATTCAGGATTGGTCCACATCTCCTCAGTAACCACAAGAATCCTTTTATAGCTATAAGATTTATTTATCTTATTCTTCTTCTATTTAGTCTGATCTATGACAACTGGTTCATTTTATATATCACTCTCCTCTTCTAAGATATAATTATCAACACATGGAGTAACTATGCAATCTTGACATACCTTTTCATTTGAAGAATCAACCTTGTAGCTTGGAACCTCATTTGAATTAATGGCCTTTACTTGTATAATCTATCAATATGACCTATCTATTCATATTTGTACCAAACCATAATCCTTGATGGAAACTTAACTTGTCTTACCTTGTTCAAATAATGTTTTTCAAAGTGTCCCACATCATGATAGTTGAATAACTTAACCTTGATCACATCTTTTAACTGATTACCCCCATCATAGTTTCAAGAAAATTCATTTCTAATAGGTCTCCTACATTCTTTAGATTTATGCCCAAACTAATTACAAGTGTAACAGTAACCATTAAAACTTACATACCTCATGGCATTTGGCTATCTAATTTAATTTTTCTTCATTCTACCAACACCTTCATTCCTTGTCTGATAATTTGTCTTCAAATTATGATTGTCCTTGTTCATATTGATATTCATGTCAAATTGAGAAGCAAATTTGGGATCTTCATTAAAACCCAAATCCAGATCTATCACTAGCTAATTTTTGACTCTTTAAGAGATCATCCAAATCAATAAATTTTTTATCAAATTTGATAAATGATTTCACCTTGTTTACAAACTTCTCTAACTCATATTTCAAAGACACAATCTCACAAACATACTTTGATCATTCTTCTTCTTTAGCTCTTATACTTGCATACATAGATTCTAACTTAGAATTAAGAAATATGATAACACCTTCATGATCTCTAGAGTCTTCATTTATTCTTACCTCATACACACTAAATTATTCCACATAGTCTTTGAGTTTAGATATCATATTATTATTGATACTCTTCTCAATCTTTAGTTATTCAAGAGCATTCATTAATTTAGTCTCATAGTCCACTTCATCTTCATCATCATCTTAATCACTCCAAGTAGACTCCTTTTGATGTGAGAAAATACATTCCTCAACCATGAAGAGGTCTCTATCTATATTATGACCATCATATCATGATCGTACTTAGAGTCACTAACTTCACTCTCATCTGATGAGTTGTAATCTTCTCTAGTGTAGAGACTCTTCTTGTCCTTGAAGTACTTCTTATTGTCAAACCTTTTAAATCCCTTTTTGTTTCTATCAAACTTGAACGATCTCTTTCCATCATCATGACCTTGATCATTCTCTTCATCATCATCATATTTATTATACTTATGAGGGCACTTATTATAAAAATGTCCTATCTCACCATAATTGAAGCATTTGAGGGTAGTTTACCTATATAGTTACTTAAACCTATTCTCAATTTCCTAAAAATCAAAGCAATTAGTTCATCCTCATCTATCTCAAAAATGTCATCCTATTTGGGTTTCTTACTTTGGAACTTCTTCTTTGGATTCATATATATCTTAAATGATACTTCCTTCTTTAGAGGTATATCATCATTCTTCCATGCAATTGATCCATCTTCAACTAAGTAAGATCATGAATTTATTCTATAATAGATAACTTTGAATCAAACTTGAGGGATAAAGACCTTAATACATTTTAAACTATATTAGCCTCTTCAAGGTTCTCTCCAAGACCTTTTATAATGTTCATAATCTCATCAACTCTCTGTAGAAAGGATGTCACAAAATCTTCTTCATTCATCTTGAGACTTTCAAATTGCCTTTTGTGAGTCTATAACTTAGTAAGATTGACATATGAATCTCCTTCATAAATGATATACATTTTGTACCATATATCTTTATTAGATTTATAATGGATTACCTTGGTGTATTTATTCTTTGAAAGACCACAAGTGATAGCATTCATTGCCTTGGAATTGTTCTCAAATAACTTCTTATCTACAACACTAGATGGATGAGTAATAGGTGTAACATAACTATCCAAAAAAGATTACCATACATCAAACCCTAGGGAAATAATGTATGTACTCATATTTTCACTCTAAAAAACATAATTGGATCCATTGAACATCAATGAATAATTAGTATAGAAACCTCCTTGATGACTACCCATATTGTACCTTAGATCACCTTCAAGCTGTTAAACCTTTACCAAAGGATCAACTCTGATACCAATTATTAGAGGTACCATCATTGAGAGGGGAATGAATCAGTGAACCTAAATATTTTAATCACAATTCCAATCCTTTCAAACTATTTAAATAATAAGCATCTATCAACTTGGTCAAACAACATTAACAAGAGAGATAATTCATTCAATACATACACAAGATCAAACACACAACACATAGTTCCTATGGGAAACCCTCATGGGGAATAAAACCCATTATTAAGCCTAAAACACATGGACTAATTGTCTTATAATAAACTACAAAAAAGAGACTGATAAACTCCTTTAGAATAAGAAGCCTTGATCATGTCCTCCTGACCAAATGCCTTTAGTGAAACACCTATTTCACAAGGAACAACTACCTCTAAGGAAGATAAAGTCCTTTAGAACATTTTTTGAACACCTCCAATTTAGTAATAATGTATTCAACACTTGATGATGGATCTCTATTTATATAACCCATGCACAAACTCTCTCTCTATCTCATATAAACCTCTCACACATGCATGCCACAATCTCTCTCCTTCACTCAAATTGTCCTCATATGCACACTCAAACCTCTTCACATATCATCAATCTATAAGATAACTATTTGGAAATTAAAAATATATCCTATATGTCATACAAAAATTCCTCAATCTTCTTTACTCATTAACTCATGAACTGGGCACTCTACCTCTCCTTCACTTTGTAACTCTCACACTACACCTTACACAAGTCTTCTCAAAAGTTTCACCCACAAGTCTAGAAACCAGCCCATTTGATTTCAATATATATAGATAATTCATGAATTATTAAGTCCAAAATATTTCCTTGTTAGCCAGAATACATGCCTTTACCCTTAAGTCATCTCGCATGGGTCACACTTAAGCACAATCAACTTTCAAATAGGATGAAGTCACCTTTTAGGTCCTATGATGACCCATTCACCTCTTTGACACATCTTCAATCAAAATAAGAACACATGAATACTTTAAAACTCATGGAACCATGACAAATGATCTATAATCACCCTTTAAGTGACACCAACCATCATAGTACCCTTCTATTTAAGTATAAATTGCTCAAACAATATTTTGTGCACACAATTATATGAATGAACATACAATCCATCTATAAAACTTTGTTTATACTTCATATGATTGATAAAACCTTAATAAATCACTAATATAATACTCATGGAGTATAAAACATGATCCAATATCTAATTCATCATTAAACATCAAAACAATAATAGAATGAACTCAATTACCCTTCTCAGGTTACTTGCAGAACATAGTTGAACACAAAATTAATGATGGATCTCGCTATCTTTGTCTATATATAAATTTAGACCTTTAAATATATATTGAAATATTAAACTTGGATTACTATACCACTTTTATTTTTTACACCATGAGCAAATTCATGCTGGATCAAAATATATGGTCCAAAAACCACAAATTGGTTCTCCTTTGTTAAATTCAAATATTCAAATGCAAATGGTCACAGATAAACTTTGAACACCATGCTATCATATCATGTCCTCAATGATCATATTAAACACACAAAATTGATCTTATTGTAAAAATATCTACCTTTAACACATAGTGTGCAAATGCCAAACATTAAACTTTGAACATGTTGACCTCATCTCGTGTAATCTTCTAATATTGACTCATCACATACCATCGATATCTATAGATCAGTCAAGTATTTAACTTATATCACTCACCATTTGATCTTGCTCATAACCCCCATAATCATGATAGTTTTCACCCTATGATGCCTTTTAAGCACTTATATAGATAACCATTGAGCACTTGTCCTCATCTCATTGCTTCTTGAGTCCTTAAAACAAACATGCTCCATTGATCTTTTTGTAAGGAACTTGATCTTTACCTTTATTAACCAAAAAACACTTTAACCTATTTTAATTGATGTACATCATATATATTCACTATATGATCAAACACACGCCATTATATCTCCATTTAGTTTTGATCTCTAACATCATGCAAAACTGACTATGGGGACTATTGTTCGTCTGCCTAGAAGGCCAACTTTGTACCTCCATATTTTTTTCTTCAATTAAGTGCATGTTATAAAGTTTAGATCATATAATATCCTCACATATTATAATGTAAACATGTGTCAATATACTCCTAACACCCTTGAACATGTAATATATAATGACATTAAAATGCTCACTCAGATTTATTTGTTCATAGAGCCAACTATGTCAAGAACATGTCTGGAACGACAACTTTGCACATGCATATATTTTGGCATGCTTCAATTATTGACCTAAAATTTATGAAAAATAAACTAGGCACAAAACTAAATAAACCCATATGATCACCTTTTCCTAAAACATCCACATGTGCGAGTATAACTTCATCAATATGCTTACTCGATTCTTCTTGCCCCACTACAAATTTGCTATGGGAAAACACTATCAAAATGCCTGAGAGCCCAAATCTGTACTTATATATATTTTTTCATGATTCATCACTAGAATTAATACTTTTTAAATATAAAATAAGGACTAATTTGATCATAACCATATGACCAACTCCCCCTAACTCATCCACACATGGTAATGGCGATGTCAGTAAACTACCTACTTAGATTTTTTGCTACTAGACCCAAAAGGTCTAGATGAAAAATATGGAATACCATATGAATTAAACTCATGTACATAAGTAATCAAAGCATATAAAACATATTAGGGACCTATTTCACAACCTAAAATCATGATAATCATCCCTAAACATTTATTACCATGCTAAAATAGAAGATCAACCAAGCTAACTTCAAGCACACTAGGATAAACACATTACACACTTTGTCAATATAACTTGGGATATAAAAACACTTTCCATTCATTAGGAAACCTTTATGACATCATCATGACATCATTAATAATTATCTAACATGATAAATGGTATTACATTCAACTGGTGGCATAATCATCGATAGATGATGATGCATCTAACCAATGACATAGTCATTAATAGATGATGATGCAATTGATTGGAGGCATTATCATCGACTAACAATGTTTCCATCAATTAAAAAAAAATTTATTGACTAATTATATTATCATTGATTTAAAAAATTGTCATTGATCGATGGCATTGTCATCGATCAACAACATTATCATCGATCAGTGACATTACCATCAAATGACAACATTATCATCGACTAGTGAAATTACCATTGACCAATGAAATTTCCATTTAATGGTGACATTGATGTCTCCTAATGGAACTACCATCACATAATATTACCATGAGGAAAACCCTTGGGAATAGACTAGGAGAGCAAAGTTGATTCACATGAATGTAGTCTTTTCAATAGTGGTGGTTTTGAGTCCTATTGTGACACACAAATTAAGATATACCACCATGTCAATTTGTATTATTGAGTCTGAGGAATCATGAACATATGTGGGGTCAAATCAAAATGTCAAAAAAATGAGGTTCCTTGATTTTTGAAGATCTATGGCATGTTGTGAAAGCAATAAAAAATTATAACCCCTTAGGATCTTTTTAATAATTACACTACACACTAAGAAAAAAACATTACTTCTTCCTATTTCAAATTTTTAGGATCCTAGCAATCATAATCAAAGTTTGAATATTTTTTTATTTTAGGTCAAGGGAATCCATTGTCAAGCATTTAAGTCAATCTTATAGTTGTAGTCATTATAGTTAAATTGTCACATATCACACAATCACTCTAGGAAGGACAACTACATTAGCTTGAGGCCTAGTTGGTCTATGTAGGCAATGTTATTTTACAATGGGTTTCTAAGGCTATATTTTCCATATTTAATAACCTTTTTATTCCCCCTTTTTTTATCTAATTTTTATCTAGTACATGTGCAATATCTATGAGTTTATGCTTTGTAAGTATTTCATGCGACAATACAAAATGCAAATTTAAACAACAAATCCTTGTAGGTGATCACATAGACCAAGTTAAGAAATTAGTTTATAATCAACTAGGATATGGCTGTAGTAACTAGATAAGGCGTTAGTGTACCCTTGTTTACCTTTAGCAGACCTGCCCCACTAAACTATTAATAACTATTTTTAGAATAACTCTATCTACACGTCAATTTCATAGAATTTCTTATTATAATGAACTTATACCATCAAATATATTTCTATTTTAGAGAGGTTTTCACATCCTTAGGCCTTTAACTATTTCTATTAATTTTTTTATTTTTGTAAATTTTGTTGCATACTCTATATTGACTCTATTTCATTATCAAATCTATACATATCAACATTTCTATTTCAATAGTTTAATTTAGTTAGTTTAATTCATCTTAAATTAAAGAGGGTTAAGCACAATTAGTTAATCCCAAACTTAATATTTTTTATTATTTAAATATGTAATATATTTTTATTAACATATACAAATAAATGAAATGTTATTGTTTGATTTTTATATAAAATAAAAGACATGCAAATTCAAATATCAGGTTAATTGTATTTTCCTTCCTAAAATATCAAATGGTAAATAATGAAGTTGATGAAAATATTGTAAATATGTAGAGCTCAACTCTTATATTTGAATTTAAGGAAGTTGAGGATAATATTTTAAATATGCAGACTCCAACTTCTACTTCAGCGCTTATAATTGAAGAAAATGAAGTTGAGGACAATATTGTAAATATGTAGACTTCAACTTTAAATTATATAATTGGAATGAATTTGGGGGAAATATTGTAAATATTTAGACTTCAACCCTTATAATTACTTAAATTTGAGGATAATATTATAAATATGTGGACATCTTAGACATGAATAGAATTCTTGTAATTGCAAAAACTAAGCATGTAATCTTATACATGAATGTATTTGTTATAATTCAAAAATATATACCAATATGTAACAATTATTAGATATAAAAGAGGCCTAAATTATTTTATTTATTTAAAAAATGCATTTCTATGTTTCATATGGCCATATTGTCCATGATGGAAACACATAGCCTGAACACATCAATTGAAGAGTTGAGTAAGGGTTTGGATAAATCACTACCATTTTTTTTGAAAGGTATTTAGATAATTATTTTAGTATTTAAAAATAAAATATCCAAAGAACCCTATTATACATAAACTTATTAAGAATATTTACATGGAAAATAAGGTTTATAAAAACTATCTAAGTATTTGGGATGGTACAAATATAACAAATTTTGACCACTCTATCCAATCATGTATAAATGATGATGATAGTGATTATATAATTTAAAAAGAGTACAAAATGTTTAATAAGGTTTATAAAAAATATCCAAGTATTTTGGATGATATAAATACAATAATTGTTGACCACTTTATCCAAAAGTGTATAGATGGTTACGCTAATAATTGTATAGTTAATTGAAAAAGATTATAAAATGTCCAAAGAATTAAATAGAAATGATTCATAAGAATTTGAAATAGATTTAGTGTTTGATATGTATTATAATAATTAAAATTTGTATATTTAAATATTTTTAAAGTTGTAAATGAATATTGAATATTTTTATACACTAAAATTGCAAGGTTTTTAAATTTTATATTGGTTTTTTTTTCTCTTCCATTATTCCACATGAAATATTTATCAATGTAGATATCATCATAGGGTATACTAAACTTGAATGTGACATGTTACAAAAATCATTGGAAACATTTTCATTCAAGATGATTTTTTTAAAGAGAACACTATGGAAGCTACATCATATGGGTCAATGATAATTGATAAAACAAATTTTGTATAATAAATGATTGATGTGGAGAGGGATGAAAATATAATACTTTATAAAAAAATTAATTTGAGTTCTTGTTTCTCAATTATATCCAAAATATTTTTTTCATTATTTAATGTTTTTAGTCTATTATATTAATATTTGGAATAGTTGAAATCTTATTAAGTTTATAAAAATATAAGAAAAAGACACAAATAAAGTGGTTTCTATTGAGATTTCAATAAATTTTTTTTGATTAATAATTATTATCAAAATAATGAAAAATAATTAATAATCAAAGTTTAGGATAAAATTTATCTTATAGTTAAAATTTTAAAGTAAACATTACTTTTAAATCATTTCAATTTTAAAAGGACAATTACTTGGTATTTTAAAATACGGAGAAGGAAAAAAATACAACTAGAAATCTACTCGTTATTTTACATAACATTTGAAAATATGGATAAGGAAATAAATACAACTATAAAAATGTTCATTATTTTTATTGATGAGTTTTTATAAGTTTTCTATGAAAGATGTAAAAGATGGAAATTTATCAAAAAAATGTAGAAATTATTTAATTGGTAACACAACATATTATCTATGTTATAATGCAAAGGAGATACTTGATGAATCTCTTGGGACATTTATAGATGTGTGTTTATGTTAATAAATTGACTAGGAACTCCTCCATGATTATTGAATCGGATCACTAAATTCAACATTGATAATTTCAACGTTTTGGGGGGTCAAACTTCGTGTATAAATAAATATGGTTGTAACAACCTTGGGAAAGTATTAACCAAATACACACAACACAAGAAACTATTGGATTTAATTGAAAATAAATTTAGAAATGGAGATGAAAATGAAGGTTTCAACATTATATGTATAGATTTCAATGGATCCCTTTACAATAAAAAATCCTTATTTAAGAATTACAAAATACCCAAAAGAGATGATGCCAATTGAAAAATTAGTTTGTAAAATAAATGGGCAACCAAATTAATAATTTTAATAATGTATTTAGGTAAAAATAAATCTATGATATATCAAATAAATAAAACTAAAATGTACATACTATATGATTCATTTATGATTGAATGAAATTATAGGTTTACCTATAAATTTTAATGATTAATTTTCTTCTATTTGATAAAGAGATTTGTTAATTTTAATGTTTAATATCCTTATGCTTGATAAAGGGATTTACAACTCCACCCATTGATGCATATTCAAAGTTGTGAAATGATGGAATTTTAAGTCACCTAAATATGACCCCATTACATTATGTTCATTTAGTTTTTTCCTAAAAGAGTCAATATGTTTTGAAATAATTTGGATGTTGTTGATTAGGGAGAAACAAGCTACCTATGATGAAGGATGGGAATGAACCTAACAAAATAACCACTATAAAAGTAATTAGTTATAAGGGAAGAAACACTAGGAATGAAAAATAAGTGTTATAAGAGGCAATTGAGAGTCTAAATATTCTAAATACTTAAGCATCCCTCACTCATAATAGAGAAAAAGAGCATGGAAAGAAAATAAGAATAGTTGGGGATAAAACCACTACTGACAAGGAGCATGAAAATTTCAAATATCTATAGGAGGAGATATATTTACACATATCCTTCCTAATATGGTTTCAAAAGGATAAAATTTTGATCAAAGAATCCATTAAGCAAGACTTGCGGGCTAAAGAAGTGGCTAAGAACAAACAAAATTTTTAGGATTTGGCTAGGTAGGTGAGAGGGATAGAGGAAAAAGTAAATGAATTATAAGATACCTATCTCTCTCATATATAATCTCAAATATTTGGTAGGACATAGTAATTACATAGTCAATAACTATCTTACAAGAATGGGGGTTCTTGTGCAACTATTTAAAAAAAAACTAGAGGGAAAAAACATGGGTAAGAAGCCCAAAAGGGGAAAAGACATGACTAAGGAGAAAGAACAAGAGTTGAATAGTATGGAACAAACCCTAAAGAAAAAATTGTATAATAGGAATGAATCCCTTAGAGGGTAATCATTGTTGATTTTTTTTATTTACTTTCAATTTGTTGTTGTATTTGGTTTTCTTCATTGTGATGTTTTTGTGAGATGGCTTTGATTTAGTCGTTTGTTTGTTTTTGTTATGTTTTGAAGTATTATTGGATATTTTCATTCTTTTGGCCTATAATATAGCTCTTATACCTAAGAGTAGAGTACCTTTTAGAAAAATCCACTTTGCTCTTAATAAAAAATAGACTTTGTTGAGTGAATGTTTTTGAAATGCTTGTTTACATATTTATTTATTTAAATTATTAAATAATTATTGCATTTTTTAATAATAGATCACATTTGGTGATTTAAAACATCAAATCATAAATAAATGTACATTTTTTTCCCAAAAATCTCATCATCTATATCATATTAATAATTATTTATTATTGCTCTATTATTATTTTTAATAATCAACTAATGTTATGTCCCATTTAAATCGAAAATGAATATTTTGTATATATAGACCAATATGAGTCATAAGTGAAAATCTCAATCTTTAGGATCTAACATTTTTTATAAATTAATTAATTTTGAGTGGTTTCATAACTATCTCCAGAAATGCAAATTTTTAGCTCTATGATTCAATATTTTGAATAATTAATTAATTTTGAATGGTTTCATAGGTAGCTCCATATTATCATATTATTTAATGATTAATTATAATAATAATTTAGTAATATTTTATTATTATTTAATTAATAAATATTAATATTAATAATTAATTTAATTAAATATTTATTATATTTTAAATATATAACTTTATCAATAATTAAAATTATTTAA
Source organism: Torreya grandis (assembly GCA_037957365.1). NCBI lineage: Eukaryota > Viridiplantae > Streptophyta > Pinopsida > Cupressales > Taxaceae > Torreya > Torreya grandis. Next base: position 644,244 of record JARHVA010005464.1, on the reverse strand, counting down.
TGATTGATTATTAAGGTTTTAGAGACCTTGATAATTAGGGATACAAGATGAGAGAGTTGTGAAATCATTGACTAATAACCTTCTCCATTACACCATCTCACTATATCTTCCCATGCCTCCTCCCTCCTATGAGAACATAACCATTGGATTTCATTCTCCTCAATACTTGAACATGTTACTCCAGAAAGTTATCTTAGATGTGGTTACAAAAAAAAAACCAATAAAATAATGAACTAATATTTACATAGTAAAAAGGTGGGATGATTTTAACATAGTGGATTTACCACATGGAAACATTGAATAAAAAATGATGGATATTTTATAGCATGATCTAGTGGTCAAGTTATTTGGTGCATGGCCATCATCTAAAACTCTAGAGTAGTGGATAGATAGAGAATGGAGGTAAAAAATCTTCATTAATTTTTAAGTTTACTTTAGAAAAAAAGGTTTTTCATTGAAATTTTTACGATCAAAGATGATAAGTATCTTATTTTAAAAAGTTATCCCTATTTCCTAGGATTGTGCAGTCTCTATCTAAATAATCAAAATGCCAACTTTGACCCTATTGAAAAAACCACATCCAAAGTACTTGTTTGGGTTTGCCTCTATTTTCTCCCCTTGCACTTATTCCATAAAGATGCATTTTAGGCTATTGGAAATATGATTGGGGTCTAAAAAATGTGGATTGTACCTTAAATAAAAACTTTGTTACCTAAATATTTGTGGAAGTGGATCTTATCAAAGGGATTCTAGAAGTTATCAGCCTAAAAATGGGAGACTTGATATTCTTTCAAAATATTGACTATGAACATATCCCATTTAAATGAAATCTATTCCATGATATGGCCATTTTTAGAGAGACTACCTGAAGAATACAAATAGAGTTAACACTCAAGAAGGATCAAATGAACATTTTTAGCTAGTATGTTGAAGTAATAACAAAATCTACCAAAATACATAATAGTCTAGGAAGGACACCCTTACCTCCAATCCATTCATAGAATTATATGAAACATATAAGGATGAATAATTTAATAATGAATCGAATGAAGAAGTGGAAACATATCATGAATAGCATGGTCCCCAAGCACAACCGAAGATTTGGAGCATTCCCATACAATGTAGTGGTCAAACCTTATAATAAATTGAGCCTCATTAAATCCCCTCTTCTATACAAAATATCATGAAAGTCAAGAAAAATAACATTGAGGTATAGGAAAAAAATACAAAGTAAAATATTGTGGCTTGCACCTAGACTACCATGTAATTGGCCATCAAATCTAAAAATAAATTAGGTAATAAATTTAATGTTTTATTAAAATATTAAATATTAAAGAGATGCCCAATAAATACTCTACCTCAAAAACCCATTTCAATATATAAACATGTATATTCTCTTCATACAAGAAACTAAATTAGCATGTATAAATTTTGTATAAAAAGTTTGGCCTAACTTTGAGTGCACTGACACTCCATCTTGTGGTGCCTCATGTGGTATCATCATAGCTTGGTCCTAAATATTCACTCCTAAGGATATTTTTTAATGATAATTAGATCAAAAACATTCTCATAGCAAAGGATTAAACTCTATTTCTCAGTACAACTAATGTATACTCTCCAAACCATTATCAAGATAAGAGATATTGTTGGGCCTCCATTCATGCTAATGCTATCCAAAACCCCCCAAAACTAGGCTCTTTGAGGGGACCTAAATCTTACCTCAAGAAAATATTCAATGAAATTGTGCCTTTTAGTTTGAGATAGAGATTTTGAAATTGTGGAAGATGAAATAAAAAACTATGATCTATAAGACATCAATCCAAGGAGAGGGAAATTTTCCTAGTCAAATAAGAGGACATGATTTGCTTATATAACAACTAGATTAGACATGGTTTTAATATTTATGGGTTTTTAGAATTGTTTCTGACATCCCATTTGGAAATTATCCCAAACCTCACCTTGGATGACAAACCCATAAACTTCTTTATGAAGTATAGGACAAACTAGGGACCCATCCCCTTCAACTATTCCTCCATTTAGCATAAGGAGAAAGGGTTTGAAAAAAATTGTTAGTCAGGCCTAGAATAAACATATACACCCATTCCCTAGTTAGTAGTGGGTAAACACAATTAGTGTACAATGGATTGCATAAAGAATTGGATTCAATCTCAAATAATTGTTTAAGACACTACTTCTCTCAAGCTCCAACTTGAGGAAGTAAAAAAAAATTAGAATAATAAGGCCCAAATTAAAACCTACTATTATAGCAAAAAAATTATTCCAATCAATTACTCAACCTCTTAAAAAATAAAGTGAATTAGTTTTTCCTAACATCTCTAATGCTTTGGATTTATGAAGCTGACTGTAACTTAACATACTTCTATAGGAAAAATGAAAAAGGAAGAAATGTCAACACCATAAAAAAACTCCAATCAACAAATGGGAAATCTATTGAGTCATTTAAAGATATCAAAGAGTAGTCATTCAATTATTTTATGCAACTTTACCAAGAATAAAATGTTAATTAAGATTAGGGTTTGAATAAAATCTTAAAGAACACCCCCCACATCTTTTCCCAAAATCAAAATAAGGACTATTTCAAGGAAGTGATGATGGATGAGCTAAAATCAATTATATTAAACATGATTAGAGATAAATCCCTAGGTTAGATGGTTTTGAAGTAAATTTATATTAGTATTTTTGGTAAATTATTAAAAAATACCTTTTATCTTTGGTGGAAAATTCTAGACAATGCCATAGAATCCATGGGGGGATTAATTCATCCTTTTTAGTATTGATCCCAAAATAATCTCAAGACATGAGTATTGATCAATGTATTCCAATCTCCCTTTGTAATACTTCTTACTAAATATTTACCAAAATCATCTCCAAAAGTCTAAAAACATTATACCTTTGTTGGTTTATTTGGAATAAACTAGTTTTATTCTGGGTAGGAACATATTCAAAGGTATCATCCATGCCCAAGAAACCATCCACTCAAGAAAACAACACAACATAAATGGCATGGCCATAAAAGTGGATACGATGAATTATTTTGATAGGATAAATAACAATAAAATATAAAAAACTCTTCACAAGATGAAATTCAATGATAATTTGGTGGGATGGATAAAGGAATGCATCAATTATGCTTGGATTTCACCCTTGGTCAATGGTATCCCTATGAATTTATTCAAATTATCTTGAGGTCTAAAAGACAAGGATGTCTCGCCTCACCCTTCCTTTACATCATGTTATTTGAGCTCCTTGACCGTATCCTTGAACTCAAAAAGAACATAACATCCTCCTCGGGATCCTTACTATCCAAGGTGGAAAGGAACATAATCTTGATCAATTTTTAGATGACACCATTTTTTGGGGAGATATTCACCTCATATTTTTATAATATTTACTTTAATCATTAAATTATACTCTAGCGAAATTTGCTACAAAGTGAAAAAATACAAGTCATATAGCTCTCCCTCTCCGATCTTAGAGGAGATATGAATATTTATATAATTTTTCAATTAAATTTTATTATTGAGTATAATTTATGTTATCCTAGAGTTATAATTTAATTTAATCTCTCAAAATCTCAACACTAGGATAGGTTTTGAGCAAAATTAAGGTCAAGTTATGTGCATAGTCAAATATCTAGCTAACTTCCCCCACTCAAGTTTTTCTCATAAACTTTATATTATCTATTGTTCCTATTTACCAAGTGAGAATTATTAGATCTCCCAAGATCATGATGAAAAAATGGAGTAAATTATTATTAAATTTATGTGGGAAGGATGCACTTGCATGACAATAATTTTTTTAGTTTTTCAAATAGGAACAAAATGAAGAGTAAGAAGGAAGGGGGCCTTTGCCTGAGGTATATTTATGATCAACCAAAGGTATTATCTACTAAAATCATATGGATAATAATTTAAAATAAATAAATATTATTATAATCATTTATTTCTAGTAAATATAACTTCCAATTATCTAATAATTATCTAAAAATCAATTTCTTTGGAAACAAATATTAGTTTTAGAGGATCTTAGAAAGAGCCATGATGTTGATCTCTATCTAGCTATCTTGTATACCTATAAATGGTTAAAAAATTATATTTTTTTAAGACTAAATTATAAATTCGTTTAGGCCCCAAATATTTTATCCTCTTAAGGAATGGATTTACGCAAGAAACTTTTTTCCCCTAACTCAAGTGGTCTTCTATAATAATCCCATTATAAAATAAACTTGGGATCCTAACATCCATATTTATTTAAATAAATATTGGATATCCTTTTTTTATTATAGGGAAGGAATGGTCTTTCTTAACCCTAGTTGTGAAGATAAAATCATTTGGGGAATCATAAATGGCTCAGGGGCTTACTCTCTAATAAAAGGGTATAAGATGATTAAGGGTAATTTCCATACTATGCCTAGATGGAAAAACATTTGGTATTTATCCATTTTAGAATCAAGGGTTATGGGTGGGAATATGATATTCAATATGTATGTAAAGTATTCCTAAAATTACACCAATTAAATAATTTATCTTTTGGTATTAAATTTTAGTGTTGAATTATGAAAAATACTAAATATAGAAAGTATAATGCCAAACAATATTTCAATTTAATAATCATGAAGATGAAATGATACTTATCTTATACATCTCTCTCTCTCTCTCTCTCTCTCTCTCTCTCTCTCTCTCTCTCTCTCTCTCTCTCTCTCTCTCTCTCTCTCTCTCTCTCTCTCTCTCTCTCTCTCTCTCTCTCTCTCTCTCTCTCTCTCTCCCCCCCCCCTGTGTGTGTGTGTGAGTGTGATATGTAAAAGTGTGTAAATAGGTATTTTATTTCTCAAAAACCACTCATTAGATTCAAAAAATAATATTTCTTGCTGCCTAGACACTTGCATCGACACTATTTTCCAAATGTCAATGAAAATTATGTGTACATAATGTTATTTGCATAAATGTTTCACCACTTGGTTATTTTTATGTTTCATATCACATTTATTATAATGTATATATATCTCATGCATAGGTTTTATATCACTATTTATAGTTCAAAACCCTAGCTCTTCAATTTAGGTTAGGTTACCTTGCCAAAAATGGGTTAATAGGCTCATGATGTTGAAATAACAAAAAATACCACTATGTAAATGAACATTTAATACATCCAATACTCTAAATATGACCTTAGACATATGTATTTTTACCATGTATTGGAATGTGTGTGAAAAATATTAAAGAATGATATATGTGAGTGCATGTAATGATCAAGCCTGTAACTTGCCAAATATGGCTTGTGGCTTGTTATTTGAGTGATTAATACCTATAGTGTGACATATCCTATTAATTATATGTAAATAGGTATGAATATGGAATATTAGCTTAGTTTTATTATTTGATATTTAGTAATATGTCTAATATTAAGAGGTGATTGCTTGATGTCAAAATGAATTGACTTTGACTAGTATTTATACTAGTTATTTTGAAATAATCCTCATGTAAGGGTTAATGAAATTCTTATGCTAACTTATACTCATATAAATATTTTAAATATTTAATGTTTTTATGAAAAGGACAATTTCATTAGGGTAGGGATGTTAGCATTAACACTACTATCCTATCATGAATGCATATGTCTAAGATGGAGAAATGTTATTGAGGTTTTGTAACTAAAATTGAAGGATATACATCAAATTTTAGGAATTATGTGGTTACATATAATATATATAATCAAAGTAATCAAGTTTGGACTAATAAATAAGTAATTAGACCTAATGACATGGTGAATACAAGCCTTTCAGATTTAAGAAAGGTCAAACATAAGAGTATAACCTTAAGATATATTTGTAAAGTGTAAAAGACTAGTTTAGAATAAAAATACATATTTAAATATATACATTTTCCCCTAAACTAAATTTAATCTAATAATTAATAAGGATTAAATTACTAGGTTAAAGAAATGAAAAGTGTACCATGGTATGTATAAAACACCTTGTCTTTGATTGAACCCACTTGAATTTTCTATATGTGAATCACACAAGACCAAGAGAATGTTACAATAATAATTAGTACATATAATATGAAATTAAATAATTTTAAATTAATTTAAATAAGGAGTGGAAGGAATGAGTAAACCTCTATTCTGATGAAACCATGTTTCCCCTTGGTTGTTTGTCTTGGTAGAGATGCTTCCTATATAAAATATGGAGAGGTTAAAAAATGAAATTGGGATGTGTGAAGAGGGTAATTGAAGTGTGATCATTCCCCAAATATTTTATAAGGATGAATTATTCCAAATATATTGAGAGCACATAATCTCAATCACATAATTGAAGTGTACATGAATCTAGACAATTTTGACTAAGAAAAAATAGTATAACCATGTAAACTCGCAATAATATAAATTGTTAAAAGTCCAATCAGGGTGTAGAATATCAATCATACAACTAAAAAAGAGAAAAATAATAGAGCAAATAAAATATCAAATGGTTCATCTTGGTAGAGTCAATGCATAAATTTTGGTATAATGTGAAAAATGTATTTGTAATTTGGTACATTTTCATAGAATATTCATTCTAAATGTGTCTCAAGCTAAAGTATATGTCAAAATGTAACATTTTATATATAAAATATGTATCATATATCACAAATATAATAAATTATGTTCCAAATCTATGTCAAATGCATACAATTGTGTCCCAAGTGTATATCTAAATCATGTAAATTATGTAAACTAAATCAAATTCTAACCTTTTTTCAACTTTATGTATGTGTATTCATGTCTCTATGACATGAACCCTCTAATATTCCACCCCATTTATAGGAGATGGGATTGAAAAATTGATAATCACATTATCTCAAAAGGATGAGATAACATATTGTATCTGTGTGAATCAAGGTGGTAAGGAAGCATATAGTAGTGTCATATCAAAGTAGATATATCAATGAAACTTGGAATATTCAAATGAATCCCTAAGATGCATGATATGAATCATAGAAATATATATAATATAATAAGACCATAAAAAAATCATGTAAACATGCAATAATACTCAAATGCCACATAAAAGGGGGTCTAAGGAGGCCACAAATAAGGGTCATGTTCAAATTCAACACTCTAAAGTGAAGGACATATTGAAATGTCCACACACCCAATAAAAAATAAAAAATCAATGCATTATGGCCAAAATTAAAGGGACATGTTCATATGTTTAAAAATTAAGGTGAAGAAGTAAGAATCATACTCAAGTAAACTAATATAAATAGATGAAGTCATGAGATATAAGAAACTACCATAAGTAGGTCATACTAGACCCTACATACATGTGTTAGGAAATTATCATATAGAGTAGCATATAAAATAAATTGTGTAAGATATAAACATGAGTATAGGAATGTGTATGATATATAATCTGAGGTAGAGAATTTAAAATTATCATAAAACAAAATAAGCTATATCAATCATGATCATATAAAATCAAGATGCCCCAAATATAGTGTATCATGTTAGAAGAGGAAATGTCCTACATCTGTATGCTCGAGTATCATGGGTATAATGTATGCCTATGTCACACTCATATATCCATGAAAAATATATGTGTATATAAATGATGTGTAATATAATAACATAAAGTAACAACATATGTAAAAACTAGTAAACATGTGAAATGCTAAATATTTTGGTATTTAGAATTTATTTGAATATTTTTTAATTTTCTTGATTATTATATTTTTATGTTTGTTGGAATATTTATAAGGATAATAATATAATATATTTACAATTACAAGTGATACTATAATATAATGAGATCATCAAGGGTATGACTCTATGAAGGCCCTGTATCATGCATTTCATATTCATATGACACATAATCAATATTGTCAACATCATACCAATATTTTGTATTATTATGATCATAATCATCAATGTAATCATTAGAATAGGAAATATTTAAATTATTAGGTTGTTATTCAACTTATGATATACTATTTTGATTATTTGAGTATGAAAAACTCACTGCACCATATATTGGAGTTACTTTTTGAATATGTTCATCATTATTATGAGCTTGTATCTCGTAATGGACTAGATAAGAATCATGTATCTTTATTTTAACACTAGGAAAATATGTAATTTATGCCTTGAATTATTTATCTGAGGATATTTTAATATTTACCTTAAATTTATATGCCTCTATGCATGAAATAGATACAATGTTTGGATCCTTAACAACCATATTTGCATCATTTTATTTTGTAGGCATGCCTTGCTTTCAAAAATTATTTTTATAAACCCTATTACTATAATGATTATATTATTATCTTGATTTTTATTTGGAAACTTTTGTTCTTTCTCTTTTTGTAACATTTCTTTTTGTAGTTGTTCCTTTTCATTCTGATTTTTGCATTTTCAACTATTTTTTAAATTGAATTATACTTTGGTACCCATACTTGTTCTTTTTAAACTTGTTATTTAGGATAGGTACTCATAATGTGAGTGGGTTTCTTGATCTATTCATCTATTTTAGGATCACCACTATCAAATATACTTTGTTTTTTGTTCTTAAGGCAAAACATCAATTTGTATGATGACCATGCATTCTATGATATGCATAATAGTATTTTGACCTTATAAGAGGATGTGTGGGGGGGTATTTGGATAATTTTTTTTCAAATAATTTCCCTTATAATATCACATAGACTCATATTGGCCTTTTGTTCACTTTTTGAATCACTATTTGTTGATGAATTCTTTTTTAGCTTCTTATTTTGATATTAAACCTTGTTGGGCACAAAATTGCTAGATGAAGATGTAAACACATGATTAAAACTAGAATATTTTATATTATATAGGTATGTAATATAATTTACCAATAATGTGGTCTTTGAATTGAATTCATTTTTTAATTCTTCTATTAACTTGCTCATAAGGATGATTTGATATTTTAGGGCTTTACAAGCACGAACCATAGGTGATTTAGATTGAATATGAATACACACACCATTTATATGGTATGTGGGTGGTGGGGGGGGGTAAGGAATGATAGGTACAATATGATCGACATATTACCCCTTGGAGTAGTGATAGCATGGACCTAGTTAGAGGGAAGGTAGCTATCAACCTCATTAGCATTAGGAGGAAGAATATGTTACTTTTTATTCATTTTAAATGTTTCAAATACTAAGATGAGAATAATAAATTATAAACATAAAAAATACATAAAATACTCCAACATGATAAGAAAAATCATAAATTAATAATCAATGCAATCTAAAACCCTAGAAGGTTAAAAACCTTAGAATAAGCTATGTTTTCAAACAAAGACTTAGAGGTCAATTTCACCAAAATTTTAACCCTTTTTTGAATCAATATTTTGGGGAGGTGGAATAGGATATTCAAGAGTGAAATAAAATATTCATAAAATTAGGTCAATTAAATAATTTAGTTTATGATATTCAATTTGAATTTTAAATTACAAAAAAGTCTAAATATATAAAGTATAATACTAAACATTAATTTGATTACATAATCATGAAGAATAAATAATAATTAGCTTATACAATTATGCACATACATAAATGATATATACAAGTGTGTAAACATATTACCTTATGCTCAGGAACTTGATGTTAATTTATGAAAATATTATTTAAAGTTTTTTAGACACTTTTATCAATGTTATTGTCTAAATCTCGACACAATTATCCTTTACAGAATGTTTGTTATATCTATATGATATCACTTCGATATTTATATTTTTTTTCACCTTTTGTTTGATGTATCTATATCTCATGCATATGATATATATCATTATTTATAGCTCAAAACCCTAGATCTTCTCCTTAGATTATATTAATTTTCAAAAAATGGGTTAGTGGGCTCATAGTGTTGAACTAACCTCAAATAATCCTCTTTCATAGATAATTTCATACATATCCACTAATCTAAAGATGGAATGAAACATATGTAGTTCTACCCTATGCATTGGTATGTGTGAAAACACTCCTGTAAAATGTTATATGTGAGTACATTCATGGATCTATCTTGTAACTAAAAAATATGGCTTCTGCGATGTTATTTGAGTGTTTAAAATGTGTAGCATGATTACTCCTATGATTGATATGAAAATAGGGATGAATAATTTATAATTAATTAGTTTTTATATTTTATACTGAAAAATATGTCTCAGCTGGAGAGGTGATTTATTGATGTCCAAATGAATTGGCTTTGACTTGAATGTATACTAGTTATTTTGAAATGATCATCATAAAAGGGTTATTTAAATTTATAGGTTGACCCATACAGTTATAAATATTTCAAAAATTTAATGTTTTTAAGGAAATGACACTTGTGTTGGGGTAGGTATAGTAACATTGACGATACTATGCTTTATTAAATGTAATTGTCCATTATGGAGGGAAGTTATTGAGGTTTTATGACTGACAATGAAGGATATATATAATATTTTAGGCATTATGTGATTAGAGGTGATTTAGATACTTAGATTAATCAATGTTTACTAAGAAATAATTAATTAGATCTATTGAGATGGTGAATGAAAACCTTTGTAGCTACAAGGAAGGTCAAACTTAAGGGTAGATACCTAAGAGATATTTTTCAAGTGTACAAGACTATTTTAATATATAAATCCAAATTTAAGCACATACATTCTCCCCTTAATATATTAATGCATAAGGATGAAATTACTAGGTGAAAGAAATAAAAATGTATCATTATGTGTATAACACACCTTGTATTTGCCTGAGACCACTTGAATTTCATGATTATGAATGAATTTAATCCAAAAACATGTTATAGGTGTAATGACTACACATATAATATAAAATTTAATAATTTGAAATTACTTAAAAGAAAGACAACAAGGAAGGAATACACATGTTTGTCTATGTAACCATCATTCCCCTTAGTAGTTTGACTTGGTAGATAGGTTCCTACCTAAAACATTAGAGAGAGGTGAAGAGTGAAATTAAAGGGTGATAATGCCACAAATATGGTATAAGGATGAATTATTCCAAGTCTCTCGATGATACATAACCTTAATTGAATAACTTTAGTTTACATAAATCTAGCTAATCTAGCCAATCATGGTCGAGTCAAATGGTATAACCATGACAAACTATAATAATAGAATTAGTGTCAAGTTCATGGAGTTAAAAAATATCAATCACATGAATGAAAAAGAGCTAATTGATACAACAAATCAAATCTCAAAATTTACATCTTGGTAGAGTCGATGCATGAATTTTGGTATAATGTGAACAATGTATATGTAATTTGGTGCATTTACATGGAATATGTACCTAAAATGTGTCTCAAGCTAAATAATATATAAAAATGTAACCCCTCATATTTAAAATATGTATAATATATATCACAAATTTGAAAACATATGCCCAAATCTGTGTCAAATGTATATAATTTATCCCAAGTGCATATTTAAATCTTGTAAATTAAATCAAAATATGCCCATTCTATCAACTGTATGTAAATGGAGTCATGTATATATGACATTCCCCCACTAATATAACACCCCCCCACCCCATATTTTGAGGTGAGGGGATTGAAAAAGTGATAATGACCTTATTTGAAAAGGATAAGATAAATATTTTGTATTTATGTGAATCAAGATGGTAAAGAAAAATATAGTAATGTCATATCAAAGTATTATAAATTAATCTCACATTATGCATACACAAAAATACCTAATATGCATGATATAAATTGGGGAAATGTTTAAAGATAATAAGCTCAAAAAAAAATCAAACAAACATGCAAGAGTACTCAAATGTCACATAAAAAGGGGTCCAAGGAGACCACAAACTAGGTGCATATTTATTTTTTTCACACTCAAGTGAAGGATGTATCCAAATGCCCACACACCCATTCAATAATAAAAACTCAAGGAAATGTGGCCAACAAGCAAGGAACATTTTAAAATGTTTAAAAACTAAGGTAAATAAGAAATAACAAATCACATTCAAGTAAGCTAATATAAATAGATGAAGTCATGAGATATAAACAACTAGCATAAGTATGTCATACTAATCCATGCATACATTTGTTAGTAAAATGTCATATAGAATAGAATATAAAATATATTGTGTAAGATAGAAACATAATTATAGGAATGTGTATGATATAAAGGCTCAGTAATAGAATGGAAAATGATAAAAAAATAATAGAACATGTATCAATTACAATCAAATAAAATTAATATGCCCCTGACATAGTGTATAATGTTGGAAGAGGAAATCTCCTACATCCACATGCTCTTTTAAGGGTCTAATTTATTATTTTATCACACTAAAATACCCATTAAACATTTATTTATATATAAATTATATGTTATCTACTAACATAAAGTAACATGTGCAAAAACTAGTAAACATGTGAAATGCTAAATATTTTTCATATTTTGAATTTTTCTGAATGTTTTTTTATTTTATTGAGTTTTTTTTTGGTTTTTTGGAATAGTTATAAGGCTAATAAAATAAGATATGTTTAAGGAAAATTCCTACTATAATCCAAGGAGCTCATCAAGGGGATGCCTCTATGAAATCCCTCTATCGTGTGTGTCATATTAATATGTTGCATAATCAATATCATCAGGATCATACAATTATTATGTATTATTAGGATCATAATCATCAATTTAATCATTAGTATAGGAAATATGTAACTTATTACGTTGTTCTTCAACTTGTGATATACCATTTTTGAGCATTCCTGTATCAAAAACTCGCTACACCATAGATTGTAGTTGCTTTTTGAAGATATTCATCAAGATTAGGATCTTTAATCTCTTTATAGACTAGAGAAGAATCATGTAGATTTTTTTGTATAATAGGAAAATATGTAATTGTTTCCTTGAATTCTTTATGTGAGGAGGAAATCATAAACTTTTCAGTAATACCCTTAACTTTTTGATACTCTATGCATGAAATAGATATGTTGTTTGGATCCTTATCAACCTAATTTGTATCATTTAATTTTGTAGGCATGTCTTGATTTGAAAATTACTTTATTATAAACCATATTATTATAATGTTTTTTTAATTATATTGAGTCTTATTTGGAAACTTTTGGTCTTGATCTTTTTGTAATAATTTATTTTGTAGTTATTTCTTTTCATTTTGATTATTTTGTAATATTGCTTGGTCTAGATTTTATTTTTAAATCTTTTATTATTTTGAGTTTTTCATTTTGAACTATTTTTTATATAAATTGTATTTTTGTACCCATACTTATTATTTTTACTTGTTATTTAGGAGAGGTACTCATAATGTGCATGGGTCACTTGATTGATGTATCTATTATAGGGTCACCATTGTCAAATTTACTTTGTATTTTATTCTTCAAGGAAAGAAAACAAAATATACGATGCACATGCATTTTATGATACACAAAATAGTATTTTGACCTTCTAATATGATGTTAAATGTGTATTAATATCAATTTTTTTTGAATCATTTCCCTTAGAATCTCACTTGGACTCTTATCGGCCTTTTGTTCACTTGTTGAATCACTAATTATATATGAATTCTCTTTTAGCTTATTATTTTGAAATGAAACCTTGTTGGGAAAAAAATTTATATATGAAGATGTAAAAACATGATTAACACTAAAATATTTTGGATTATTTAGGTATGTAATCTAATTTTCCTATAATTTTATCTTTTAATTGAAGTTAGTTTTCAATTACTCCATTAACTTACTCATAATGACGATTTTATATTTTAAGGCTTCACAAGAATAAATCCTAGGTTGTTTAGATGGAATATTCATACACATACCATATATAATGGATATGTGAGGTGAATGGGATTTATAATTTATAGGTATAAAATGATGGGCCACGTTACCCCTTGGAGTAGTTGTAGCATGGACCTAGTTAGAGGGAAAGTAGTTATTACCTTCTTTACTGTTAGGAAGAGGTTATTTTTAATCCATTTTAAATATTTATAATAATAATATTATAATATAAAAATAGAAACATAAAATGATATAAAATAATCCAACATGATAGGAAATATTAGAATTGAATGACTACTCTAATATGAAACCTTATAAGGTTGAAAATCCTAGAATAAGATAGTTTTTTAAAGGTTCATACTAACAGGTCAATTTCACCAAATATTTAACACTTTATGGATTAAATATTTAGGGTGGGAATATGATATTAAATAATTAATTAAATTATTCACTAAATAGGGCCAATTAAATAATTATATTCAATTTCAACGTTGAATTACAAAAATGCTAATTATATAAAGTATAATGCCAAATGATATTTTTATTGTGTAATAATGAATAATAAACAATAATTATATTATAAAATGATTCAAAAGTGTGGAAATAGGTTTTATTATGCTTAGAAACTATTTTTTATATTACAAAATTATTTTTTTGGCTACCTAAACACTTGCATTAACCTGTAGACACTTATATCAATGTTATGATCTAAATCTCAATGCAAATATCCTATATTAATGTTTCTTATATCAATATTAAACCACTTAGGTATTTATGGGATTTTTTTCACCTTTTTTCTAATGTATATGTATCTCATAGACATGCTCTATATCATAGTTTATAGGTCAAAACCCTAGCACTTCATGTTAGGTTAGGTTCCCTTACCAAAAATGGGTTAGTAGGGTCATGGTGTTGGACTAACCTAAAAAACCCCTCTATAAATGAGTATTTATTATATATACAATAATATTAATAAGGCCTTATACATATTTATTTCTTCATTATGTGTTGGTATCTGTGTGAACAATAATGTTGAATGCTATATGCAAGCACATACAATGATCTATCTTGTAACCTAAAAAATATCACTCATGAGTTGTTATTTGAGTGATTCATACCTATAGTATGAATACTCCTATGAATAATATGAAAATAGAGATGAATATGTCATGATATATGAGTTATGTACTTTTATATTTAGTAGTATGTCTAGGCTTAAGAGGTGATTGCTTGATGTCCAAATGAATTGGCTTTCACTTGTATTTATACTAGTTATTTTGAAATGATCCTCATGGAAGGGTTGATGAAATTATTAGTCTGACCCAAAATCTAAATATTTTAAGATTTTAGTTTTTCTAGGGAATGTATACTTGCATTTGGGAAGGGCTAGTAGTGTTGATGCTACTATCCTATCCTGAATGCAATTATCTAGGATGGAGGAAAGTTATCATGATTATGTATCTAAATATGAATGATATATATCAAACTTAAGGTGTTATGTGGTTACATGTGATATAGATAATTAGATTAATGAAGGTTGGAGTAAGAATTAAGTAATTAGACCCATTGAGGTGGTGCATGCAAGCCTTTTGGTTATAAGGAAGGTCAACTTGAAGGGTAGAGCCCTACGATATATTTGTCAATTTTACAAGACTAATTTAACATTTAAATTTAAATTTAAGCATATACATTTGGAAAAGGAATAAATTAATAAAATTTATTTATTCTTTTGGATATTGATTTAGAATAAGCATCTGACTATGGAAAATTTGAGGAAAGGTGAAATCATGGGACTGAACTGGCGTTTTATTTGTAAGGAATGGGAAGAAAGTAGGGATCATCTCTTCACACATTTTGGTATTCCAATAAAAGTATAGATATATATATTAAGTAATGGAATTTATTAATTAAATTCCCCTTTCTCCTCTCATGTAGTGATTAGCATCCCTGCTTCTATCCAAGGGGCAAATAAATCAACTTAGTGTCCTATAGGTGTCAAGCATTTACTTCGTCATTATCTATTTTGGGGGATTTAGAAGGCTTAGAATGATTTTATTTTTAGGGACCATGATACCCCACCATGGGTCACTACCATCTTTGTCCAAGCCCTATTTAAGGAGACATATTATCATAGCATAAATTATAGAATTGAAAAAACCAAGGATACCCCTCCTCTCATAAGATGTAAATTTCACCCCTCTTTGATGGGGCCTCTATAGGCATTGTTGGAGGAGGGATAGTTATCTTCACAATAAACCCTAAATGAGATATTATTTTTTGTATGGGAACTACTAAAATTAACAATAATGAAATCCAAGATTTGAAATTTGGGTTCTCTTTATCTAGAGAGAAGGGATCAACACTATGAAAGTTTATGGAGATCCTTACCTAATTATCAATGCCATTACTAAGGTCCATTAAAACTCAATGAACATGGAATTCAAAGTGCAAAACATCATGAATTTGATAAGGATTTTATCTTAGGTTGAATTTGAACACATAAAAAGGAAGTATAATTTTGAGGTAGATTCATTCATGAATGTAGGTGTTGCTCTTCAAGTTGGAGCTCTACATTTTGTGGCACAACCAAGTTGAAGGATGTAGTGAAGATTCATGACATATTAGTTCTCAATGATGGAGGGATTTGACCCCATAAACTATGTTGAACTATTCCCTAATTGAACTGAAGTGTTTGTTTTCATATTTTCTAGCTTGGCAAATATTTATTTACTGTGTACTATATATAATATTTGAGCATTAATAAAACATTTACTTTTATAGAAAATGATCAATTATTAATAATTACTTGATTCTTATTTTTAATAAATAATAATTAAATAATATTATTTTTATTATTAATAATTAATGATTATTGAATATATTTTTTGATTGGTAATCACTTTTGACCAAAGCTACGAAGTGATCTAGGACACCAAAAACAACCACAACTAGCCTTGAGAATACTACTAATGGCCACATTTGACCTCATATGCCTTAATGATAGTTGAACCTCGATGGGATTTGAAACAACCAAGTCACTTTACCAACTCACCCACATCTCATTGACATGATTATTTAATATTATCTATAATAAATATTTATTATTATTTAATAATTAATTAATAGTATTTAATGATTAATTGTTAATAACTATTTAATATTTAGGAAGAGATGTAGATGTGTTGGTAAGTGGATATATTATGCCTAGCTCTACCTAGGTTCAAATCTCATTATGAACTTGTAGGCCATATGTGGTCATTTTAATTGAATTCATGATTTCAGTGGATGGTGGTGGCCATTTTAATTGGTTTGGTGGTTCTCAAATATTTGCATGCTATTGTGTCCTATATTTGGCTCGTAGCTTTGATTAAAAGTTATAAACAATTTAAAAAATTAGTGTTATTTTATTATTTTAAATAATTAATTAATATAAATTTATTATTAGTTATTAATTAATATTAGTTATTATGTTTTATTAATCATTAATAATTAGTTTGATAAAGATTATTTTTTTAAATAATTAATATTACTCATGATTATTTATAAATAATTATTTTACATTATTTTAATTTTTTATTATTGTTAAAGGAGAGTTTTTTTACAAGGATTCTACCCTAATTCAAAGGACTTGTAGACACAATATGAAAACCCATATAAGACAAATAGGTTTTCAAACAAGAACACAAAGCCAACAAATAACTACATCAAAGCCACTTCATAACACCTACAAATAAAAAAACAAAAAAAATGATAAGAAATAACATGGATTTAAAATTTCTACCCACCAAGGGCCTCCTCCAAGATATCCAACATATTCTTCAAAGTTTGTTCCATGAAATCTACATTTAGAGAATCAAGAGTCTAGCCTTTCTCCTTAATCTGAATACATTTATCCTTCTCAATGTTCTTACTTGATCCTTCACCATCATGTTATTATTTATGATTTTAATAATAAAATCCATTCTAGTTAAACAAGTTATAATTATGACTTTAATATAACTCCCTAAAGATTCTAGATTCTTTTTTAGTGATAGATTTTCCTCTTCCAAACTACAAATTTTTTCCTCAAGAATCCTACTTTGTATTATCATCTCTTTGATGTCCTATTTTCCACTTAGTGCATATTTCTCCCAATTATGACTTTTGATGTAATATTTCAACATGTTATGGTCCTTAAGGAACCATATGAGGAAGTCTCTATGTAAATCAAGCTCCTCCAATTATTTGAGTTTGTCCTACTCTTGAAGGTTACAAATAATTCCTCAAACTCTTCCCTAAACTTTATTTTTATCTTTTATAATATCTTAGCCTATGTTTTTGTTTCAATAACTCTAATATTTTAGGAGTTTTAGCTCCTCAAAAACCTCTTTCATTCTTTTTTATTCAAGGACAATAGACCCATCCTCAATACTCAGTCCCTCCACAACACATTCTCTGTCAAAGTTGTCTGTAATCTTTCTAGGGGGATTTTTTCTCTCAATGACATTCTTGTCTTCCTAAAAGGATTCCAATTATAACCCACAAAAATTGTATGATCAAGTTTTGAATTCATAGCTCTAGATTATTTATAAAGCAAAAAAATGATAGCTTTATGAATAAAAAACCTTTTCTTTCCTTATTTTTATTTATAAAACTAATTTTTCAAATTAATTCAAAACATAAAATGGGATATTAATAGGAAGTTATGTCTGAATAATTTGAGAAAGACAAAATGTAAACTGATAAAATAATTTTACTCACCATATAGGGTTATATATTTCATAACATGTTTAACAACATCATTTAAGGGCCGATGAATTGAATATCTAAGGTAACAATGTTGAAAGGGAATCAATTCCCCTCCATTGACAAGAAATTTATTGATTTCATCCTTTGTGTCTCTATTGTTTTTGAGGATTTATGACCTTATGAATTCTTTCCCATAACATGAAAAATAATTTTTTCATAAATATTAATCTCAACCTCTTTAATTGACACCACTTTGTCCTTTCACCCATGGATGATGGCCATGTTTATGTGAGGGTTATATTCATCAATTCTCTTGATGAAAATAATAAATCATCCTGCATGGAGGATCTCCCACATCCATAAATCATTAGCTAGTAATTTTGATAAATATGGAATAACATGGTATATGTCTCCTCCCATTTTATTTTCAAATAAGATATCCCAAAACTAAATGTTGAGATAATAACTAGAACACAAATTGGTAAAAACATCATTATGATTGATAATTTAGTTCTCATGCTAAATGAAATGATTAATATGCCACCTAGGATTGATAACTATGATCCAAGTGGATGAAATATCCAAATTCACATGGGTGTTACTAAAACTATCCTTATAATAATTAAGGTTAAAACACCTAAGCCTTAAAGCAAAATGAAGACTAAGGATCCAGGTTAGAATATGGATCTCAATTAACATATTATTAAAAAACACCTTATGAAAACCCCTTTTTTAAAATTATTTGAGATACCCATATTGAAACTTGACCCAAGCCAACAAAACAAGCTAAAAATTGACCAAAACAAGAATCATGATATTATGATTAAGGTGAAGTAAGTCTTCAATGAATTGGCCTCTTTCAAACTCACTTCTTAGATAGTAATATACATATATGTCTTTGTTGATTTTTTGAATAGTTTAATTATATAATTCCCATTTGGAAAACCACTTCTTGAAGCTTTTGGAGAACTCTCCTAGATTAGTAAACCAATCTACTAATTGGTTTCCTTCCCTAAAAACATGTTGAATGCATACCTTGTCAAAGGATTTGATAATATCAAAAATTTCTTCCATCATGTTACTAATGGTCCAAATCATAAAATATTTATTTTGAAGGATTTATATGATATTTAGGGAGTTCCCCTCTATGATTAATTGGATCACCCCAATCTCCTTATCCAAATATAATCCCTAAAGGGTAGCTATAAACTCATCCCAATGGCTAGTTTGGACTCTCATACTCCCAAAATAATATGTAAGCATTTATCCCTTTGAATCCCTTAGAATTCCTTCCCCCCTTTCCATACTGAGGTTTCCTTTAGAATCCCAATCATAATTTAATTTAAGCCATCTATGAGAGCAAACCTACCATTTATAATACTTTATTAACTCAACTCTTGGGTTTATCAAGGGAGGGACAAAATAGTCCAAATCTCAGTTCTTAGTGATATTAATATCATGTTCCCCAAAATAATCCTTTTTACTATGCCTATAAGTCTTAAAGTTCCAAAATAAGGTTTTTGATCTTGAAATCCACTCTTAAAATGAATATATTATAATTTATTAACACTCTATCATTTCTTTCTTTCTAGATACCCCACAAAGTATGGGGAAGAGCCCAATACCACAACTTATTCATAGTAATTTTTTTGAAGGAAGCTTTCCAATAACTACATAACTAAATAAAATAATAGGGATAATCCTAAGCAAATTGAAATTTATCAACAATTAATAAAAAAACCTTAGGAAAAAGAGCATTCCAACACTAAATGAGAGACAAATTCATCTTCCTCCTCACAAAAAGGACATCTATTAATAATAGGCAATCCTCTCTTCTTCAAGTTATCCATTGTGATGATTTTATTTTAAACAATTAGAGAAAGGAATATGTTCAATTTAGGAATTAAGTCATTAAACCATAATTTTACCCATGGAAAATCATCAAAGGGCCCTTCTAATGGCAAATTATACCCTGATTTGACACTATAACTCCAATCAATAGATTTAGCCCAAACAAGTTCATATTCCTCGAGAAGGTCTGAAATATGATAGCCTCTGAGAAAAACATTTAAATAATTTATAGTGGCCATATATTTTGGATTCAAATTTTCCACTTGTAGCTAAATCCATTTTTTTTACCTCTATCAAATACCCACATGTATTCAGCTACTTTTGAACCATGGTCTCTCTAAACTAGAATGTTAATTTGATGCCATAGTGCCAATTATATCAAGGGGTGATATAGAATCCATGAATCATGAAAAAACATGATCCTTTATCCATTTTAAATATTTAATTTACTCCATTTAATAATGAGCTCTCTACTTCTCATAAGATAATTCCAAAATGAATAACCTCTAACAATTTGATTTTCAACTATAAGCATGTTGTTATCTCTTTCATAAAGATACTTGGATTTTAAAATTATAGGACATTAATTTGATTTATTGATGAAATTAAAACACAATTTTGTGAATAAATCATGATTTATTATTTTCATTTTTCTAACATCCAAACCCCCCTATATGCTTTGGGAGGCACACCTTATCCCAAAAAATAAGGTGGACTCTATTTTTACCCTCTTATCAAGACCATATAAATATTTGTTGATTTTTTTCAACATAATCAACTATGGGTTTAGGCATTTTAAACATCAACATAAGATAAATAGGAAGGATCTAAGGATTGCATTTGATAAGCATGAGATTTTTTGCATGAGAGAGGACTGCTCCTTTCTATCCTTCCATCTTGTTCTAAAACTTATCAAGAAGAAAGTTCCAAGTTTGAATATGCATCAAACTATTTAAGAGTGGCATCCATAGATAGGGATAATGAAGTTAATTAACCTGGTACCCCAAAATTTTTGTGTTCTTATGTTGTCTCACTAGAGGAGTGTTGAAGAAGAACAAAGATATCTTATCAAAGTTGATTGTTTGCTTAGAATCTTATTCATGATTATTAAATAAACATTTAATCTCCTTAAATTATCTAACTAAAGCCTCCACCAAAAAAATGTGTCATCAAAAAATTATTTATGTGGATAAGGTTTCAATCTAAAGGCTTTCTTAAACCCATTAAAACTACCTTGTTGAATAGTAGAAAAAGATACCTACTCAAAGTTTACACCATAATGATGAAAATGAAAGGGGATAAAGGATCACCATGTATTATACCTATCCTAATTTAAAAAAACCTTGAGGTAATCCATTAATAATCACTAAGAAAAATATCATTGAGACACAAGTATTAATGAAATTTATAATATAATGATGAAACACAAAATAAAGTAACACTCTATCCAAGAAACCCCAATTTGGTCTATCATAAGCCTTGTTCATGTTCAATTTGATGACCATTCTTTATTTATTAAATTTATACATTTAATGAATGGTCTCATGAATAACAATAGTGTCATTTTGAATTTGTCTATGAATCACAAATCAACCGTGTTGTACTAAGATGATATTCTCCATCAATGGTTAGAATCAGAAAGGTAGAATTTTAGTGAATATTTATACACTGTGTTGCAAAGGTTGATTTGGTAAAAGTATTTAAAATATAAAGTTATTTTCTTGGGAATTAATTAAAAAAAGTTTTATCAAATTATCTCAAAATTTTACCTAAAAAAATTAATCATCCACCATAGCCACTAGATCTAATTTGATGATGTCCAAAAAATGTTAAAAGAAGATGGTATGTAATCCATCCAGTCCTAGAGCCTTATCTTTTTTAATTAGAAAGACATAATATTTAGCTCCATCCATATATATTTGTTGAAGGAGATTCAAGTTATACTCATGATAAATAAAAGTATGGACATTGTCCAAATTTTTTTCTTATGTTCTCATTCAGCACAGGGTTTACAACGAATAAATTTTTAAAATACTAGACAACCTCCCTTTTAATAACCAAAGGATTAAATTTCTTGCCCCCACAGTCTAAAGTGATATATATAATTTTGTTTGGATTATATTATTTATATTTTTCAAGTGAAATTTTCTAGTGTTGTGATGTCCTTCCTTAAGCCACATAGCCCTTGATTTTAATCTCCAAAATAACTCCTCTTTAGCAATAGTTGTGTCGTACTCACTAAGAAGGATCTTTTCTAACGATACATAAATCTGATCCAAACCATTCACATTTTTTATAATTGGGATCATTCCTCTATTAATTTACTATTTTTCTCAAAAAAGTTACCAAAAATAGATTTATTCCAAATTATAACATTCCTCTTGAAATTCTTAAGCTTTTAAACTAGTCTAAACATAGCAGATCCCTAATAATCATTCAAGCACCAATATTTAATTATGATAAGAATATTAGGGTAATGTAACCACATATGTTCAAAAATAAAAGTAGACCTCTCATTTTTATAATGAAATTACATAGAGAATCAAATGGTTGTGATCATAGTTTATCCTTGGCAACAAGAGAGGC
Source organism: Torreya grandis (assembly GCA_037957365.1). NCBI lineage: Eukaryota > Viridiplantae > Streptophyta > Pinopsida > Cupressales > Taxaceae > Torreya > Torreya grandis. The sequence goes on along the minus strand of JARHVA010005464.1, from coordinate 621,303 downwards.
AAAAATCTTGATGAGAAATCCAATCAGAGGTAATCAAAATTATGTCAATTCTAACCTATATCACGTTCTCCCCATGTATTATATTAGAAAAAGTGAAGGGATAACATCTTATATCAATATTCATCAACCTTTGAGAAATAATAAAAGCATAAAATTCATCCATGCTATCTATAAAAACCTAGATGCCTCATTTTTTTCTATAGGAGAGAGGGGTGTGTTAAAATCACTATAACATCTAGTGTAAACTAATTTTTTTTTATCTAAATAAATAAAAATCATACCACATAATTTGTGACCAACATGAGAATTAGGAATGTATATATTGGATAATATACACATTTTACCATACTCCTTGTTAGTGAAAATCATATCTAAATGAGAAGAACTTATGAAAAGAACCTCTCACTTCACTTCTTATTCTAGAAAAAAAGTGGCAAGTTGACCCAAAGCCCTAGAGGAGATGACACTAGAAGTAAAGGCATATTTATAAAGTAAACTCTTAATACTATCTACCAAACTATCTTCCATTTTAGTTTTTATAATTACCATAATACTGGGCCTATTTTTATCCTTAAATATCTAAAAGATCTATATTTATTATTTTTGTTCAAACCTCTAATGTTTGAATTGATAATATTAATTGAAACTCTTATTGAATTTTTTTATCAATGTCCTTTACAATCTATTTGCAATATCCTTCTTGTTTTTATTCTTATGATTTTATTTTTGATAAGTCCTCCCTTTATTTTTACTCCCCAACATCAACTATCCTATTTCCAAATCTAGTGGTTACATTTACAAAATATTTGATATTTTTGAAATTATTATTTTGTGGAGATACCACCCTCTCAACTAGCACATCCAATAAATAAGGAACACTTTATTTCTCTTTGTTATCTAAAGATATATTAAGGGATTCATCCTCTAAATTTGTTAGACAAGCAAATTAGGATTTCTTCCAAGAATCCATTTCCAAACTAACACCAGTGGAAAGTGGATAATTATTACTTTGTTACACCAACATATTTTCCATATTCTATTACTTAATTTCATATAGAGATAAATCATCCTGAAACTAGATAATCTTTACTAAGGACCTATGTCTTTGAATATGAACATTAAAAGATTCAACAATGGGATTATTCAAAGGAGTTTGAATATTAATATCTTTTTTAGTTTTTTTGACCAAAAAATGTTGAGGCTCTTATTCTAGAATATTTTCCACATTTAATACCTTAATATTTCTATCCTTAAACAAAATAGTTTCCAATATGTCTACAACCATCCCTCCTTCGCTCACCTCTATAAGTTCTAGTTGTTTCCTATCAATTTTTTGGATTTGATCCTCTTTTTTAGAGGCTACATACTCCATCCCTTTGATAGCACAAATATAAACTACACGATTATATTGAAAACAATCTTTTATTTATTATTTATCTTTGTTTACTACCATGGCCAAAATAGGCTTATTGAACCCATCTCTAAGCTTTTCTAAAGTTTGTTTTTTAAACCAAGCCTGATTATTATTTATTATAGTAATAGAATTACCCTTCATAGTAGGAAAAAATATATACATATGACCAATTTGAATCACTTGCCACATTTCAACATTAAATATTCATATTTTATCCATTGGACCCATTATTCCTAAGAGTTAAGAACTACTGAGGACGGAAACTCTTGATTGACAAAGGCATTCACATATAAAATCACATGGATAAACCTAGTTATATATTTTTTAGTTTCATCAAATGATATTAGATATTCAAATTTATTTTCTATGATTATCATTAGATCTTCCCAAAACTCCAATGGAAAACTTGGTAACATAAAATTGATTGGCATCAGATTAATGTCTTTCTTATTATGGCTAAAACCTAGCTTCCATTTTCATTAAAACAAGCCTGATTTACCTAAAAATTAGGGTCCCCAAACAAAAATATGATCATATTATTCTTCATTATTGAAAATAATAATAAAAAATCCATTATTACATGGTCAATATTTCTAGATGGCCCTTAGGCATCTAATTTATTACTGCCCACTGTCTAAACACATTGATGTTAGGTCTAACTCCTATAAATTTACCAACCAAAGGAATTAACATCTTGGTCAAATATATATGAATTAGGTAATATAAAAACTTGATATGAAAGACTCTTTTATAACTAGATATACATAGTTATTTACTGGGACAATTTTTTTCTTGCTCTGCAATCTTACATGTGAGTTTTTCTACCTACATCCTATTGGAAGTTGGTCCCTTGTCTCTTTCCTCCACCCTTTATTTGATCGACAAAGCATCATTGACCAATGTGGGGATATGGGAAACACTTTTACTATAGAACCTAACCTAAGGACCCACTATTGGACTTGGATTATTCAAAAACCCCTTGAGACCATCTTCATCTCCCTTTTCCCACTTAGAATTATTGTTCAAATTTTATCCTTGCTCCTCGCTCCATAAATTTACCTATTATTTTATTATTAATTTTAATATTTAATAATTAATTAATATTATTTTTAATAAATAATTAATACAATATTATTAATAAATAATCATTAATAATAAATTGTTATTTTTTAATGATTAAATGTAATAATTATTATTATTTTAATTTGATTCAGGTAAAATAGAGGGTTTTGAGAGGACCCACACCCTACTGCATCATAAAAAAGATACAATAGTACCAAATACAAATAATGACTCTACCAATGACATATATAAAGAACTAACAAAGGACAAATCTACCACATTGTCAATAAACTATGACGATAAAATATAAAAAAATAGTAAAACTTCCATAAATCTTCAATCTATTTTTCCTTTTCTTCCTATATTTCCATCCTTTGAAATTATATATAAACTCCTTGGTTATATTATGGGTTATGTTTCACCTTTTCCTCTTGGTCAAAAAAATGACCATTGTTTGAATATAGAAGAGAACATAATCACCTCTAATATTTTATCCATTCCATTCACTACCTTCTTTGTAGTTTATTTGATTCAAACTTATCTTTGATTGATTCTTCCTCTTTTAGTGTCCAACCTTTATTCAATGTTCTTCTTGGTGTTACTGGTGTTTCTCATAGAACCTCTTAGCTCTAAAATCCAAGTTTTTCCTTTCTCTTAGGGTGTTCTTAGAGTTATCCTCTAAATTTTTAGGCTTCCTTTTAGGTGTCTTAGAAAGGTTTACCTCCTTGATGCTCATAACACACCCATGATTCTTAGGTCTCCTCTCTTCCTTTTTGAGACTTTGTATGTATGAACCCTTAATAATAGACTCCTCCTTGGTTACTTCCTCTTAAAAAAATTGTAAACCTTCCACCTCCTTGTTCACTTGCTATTTTGAAATCTGGGTTTTATCTACCTCCTTAATACTTTTTGTATTTCTTATCAACTCAGTCTCTTCCTCCTCCTACCTAATTCCTTTTGTAATTGGTTCATTTAAATTAACCTCCTCTAGGCTAGAAATGTTTAGTATTCTTAAAGCAAATGGGTCATTAATTTTAGAAGGAGCTTCCTTGGTCACCATAATTTAATGGACCTCTTTCTCAACTACTAATTCCCCCTAAAATAATTCCTTTAGTTCCTTTGTACGTCTAGGTGGTTCCCATAATTTATCTTTACCTTTTTCCAACTGTTATGTGGTATTGTTGTCTAGGCACAAGTTTGTATTATGTCCAAATTTATCTCATTTAGAGCATATTTTTGTGGCCCTCTCATTAATTTTAATAATTATTGAAAATTATTTTATTCTTAATTATTAATTAATTATTATCATTTAATGATTATTATAATAATAATTTTATATATTTTTATTAATAATGTCATTTTTTAATTAAAATATCATAAGTCCCATTTAATTTTTATTAGTCCCATTTATTTGTAATAAGTATAAATTTTTGTAACGAGTCCCATTATTTTGAAATAAAAAAATTCATATTTATTTGGGAATTTTAAGAGTTACAAGTTTTTAAAATGGCCCTTAACATGTGTCACAACTTGAAAACCAAGAAAATCAGATTAACATATCGGGAGAACATATCTCACAACTAGAAATTGCATTTGGAAAACTTAATTATGATATTATTGTAAAACCATGACAAGAAACTTAAGAGGTTATTACAAACATTTGTAAAGTAATAAAATAATATAAGGAATATTAAAATAAGTTGAATGCAAATATTTAAAGTGTAACTATAAATTATTCATGGAAATGGGTGGCTTTAGGAAATTTTGAAACTCCAATTATTGAGACAATAATCTAAGTTAGACCTAAATATTAGAGAAAGAGAGAGAGAGGTTTTAAAATATAGAATTAAAGGTATCATGAGAGAATAAGTCTCTTCATAAAATTTAAATAAATTTATTTATAACAAATTAAAAATAAAAAATATACCCATAAATAATGCATGTTATTTACAATATAATTCATTGACCATTAAATTTCAAAATGTACATGACAAGATAGATGTTGAAGCTAGGAAGTAGGTTAAATGGGATGTTATAAGGAGTGGTAAGTCTATCATACATGAGAGTATACTTTCTTAATAGAATAATCCATAGTCTAATAAATCACCCCAATGCCCTAGGGTAGAGATCTACCCTCAAATGTCAATCTCAATTTCATGATGGAATTATGGAGTTTTTCTTTTCTTCACTTTAGGTTCTTCAATTGAAGTCATCTAAGGCAAAAATATTATTTTACTAAAAGAGACACATGAAAAAAGAGATAATAATTTTACTAATGTATTTAGATTCACATGGTATTCAAAGTACAAGGCACATCTTAGTTATGTTTTTAGAGGTTTGTGAGGTATTTTTTTCCTTGTATAGATCAGTCTGATTTCCAAAATTTCTATTGAAAATTTTGACTCCCATGATAGATATATGTGGTTATCAATATATAAAGGAGATTCACACTCCAAACTTTGCATTGTATTTTATTACTTCCCTCCATTATATGCACCATATGCTATGGAAAAGGATGGTGGATCCCCATTCATTGATTTACATGTTGGTATCTCTAATTTATCATAAATAGGAAATATTATCTTCTTTGGATATTTCAATTATTTTATAGGTATCCTAAAATTATTATTATATGATCCAAAATCATATCCATTAAGGATATATAATTTAAGAGGAGAGTTATGTATTAATAAGCAATCAACTGATCATTCCATTAAGCCTTATGAGAGACATTTTATTATACAAAGTGAATTTTGTGTCTTTATATTTGTAAAAAGGATTTCATATTTTATTAGATCTGATAACCTTTATTATCTTCTTGTTGGTGGAGCTAGTGTGGTGGACTATGTCATGTCCAAAAATATTTTAGTACCTTTAATATCCATTCTTTTAGTGGAGTCTCTTTCTCTTCATATAGACCGTGTATATATTTAATTCAAGGTCCTACTCCTCACTCTTATGGATGTGAATATTACCTCCTTTACTCATCAATATTCCACCCATGTATGTTTGACCATGATCTTGATGATACTTTCACTAAAACTTGAAAGTTAACCTCAAAGATATATATATTTTTTCATATCTAAATTAAAAAGGCTAAGTATATTTATTGAATAATTTTGGATAATTTTATTTGATCTTTCCCCCACTCTTCTTATAATCATCCACCAAATTATCACTTGGTCATTTCCCTCACAATGCTAATTAATTTGACAACCGTTGTAGATCCTTTCATAGGCTTATAACTCATGTATGACTCGTCAACATCATTATAGGAATAAGTATATTCAAAAAATATTATTGTACCTTATGAAAATTGAAGAGGATATGTTTGAATAATAAATAAAGATAGATACTCATCATGTTTAGGATTAAATCTATATATTTTTGGCACACCTTTATTTCAAAGAAATTCTTGGTGATATTTAAAACACAAATACATGGATCAAGTATGAATATTACCTTTACAAAATCCCAAACCAAATTATAATTTCTATGAAAAATAGGTTGCAAGTAAAGCATTTCTTTAGGTGATTTAAGATATATTTAAACTCAAGATAAGGAAATTAGCCATCATAGTGAATTTTAGATAATAAAATATTCACCATAATATAACTCTTTGTGCAACACATTTTAGATCTCTATCTTGGATATAAGTAAACAAATATATTTTAAAAGGATCTTATAACCAATACAAATGAAAAAAAATAATTATTCCACCCAAGAAAAATGAATAAAGGACCAACATCCCCCAAGAATTTTCTAGACTTATGCCAAAGTTCATGTTAAACTCTAGAACCCATAACACCACCAAAATATAACTCACAAGATGTAATAAAGATTAAACAGGGGATTCTTTGGCATCAAAGTAATCTACCAGATCTTTAGGAATAACTTCCATTTAAATATTCATAAATACTTTGCCTAAGTAATCATTATCCTCAAATTTCTTAAGGATTCTTTTGGTGCGTTTGCTCAGCTCCTCATTATTCTCTTCCTTATCCCTTTTCCTTGAGTTGGAATCCTTTCCTTTATTCACATTCTTTATACCCTTATATTTGGTCTTTGTAATATATTTTTACTTCTCTTTCCTTTATATTATGGCATTATCTAGTTTAATAGCTTCCTTTAAGGTTAGGTTGAGCATGTTGAAGGGTTTATTCCCACCTTCACCCCAAAAATTACTTGGCCTATTGGAATTAAGCTTTATCATATCCTATTTGAATCATCTATCCATAATATTCAACTCCTTCCACTTGCCAATTTGATGAACTATCATGTCCTCTAGGATTGTGATCCTTACCTTCAATTTTTTTCCTTAATGTTCTTAGGTTTCCCATAGCTTTTGACCACCTTAATGTGATTATATTTCATACAATCTTTCTCCTTGACCATGCCAATATCCCTAGCATGGGAGTTCCCTAAATCTTTCCATGAGGGAATAAGATTAATTTATATGATCTAAGGACTATCGCTGGGTTGTACCTTCTTCTCATTTCAAACAAGTATTATACCCTTCCCATTTTACTTATCATACTATGTGTACATATGCTTAACAATGACCTCCAACCCATCACAGTCATCCTATGATTCCTCTAAATTCTTCTCCAAGTAATTGATCCATTCCTCCTCCATAGATTTCACAATATATTTTCCATTGATGGGTTGACCAACCTTGAAAATAAGGTAAATCAAAGCTTGATAGTAATATCCTATATAGAATTCTACTAAAATTCCACCATCAAACTTTCTAGTGACATGAGTAAGTAATATGGAAATATGACCATGTTCTACCCCTTGAAATGATTAACAATGTATATCTCTTTAGTATAGTGGATTCTCATGGATTCTATTCTTAACAGACATCTCATATAATCTTCCCCATATTTAAATAAATTATTTAGCAACAAATGAATAATTATCGAACCATAATGTTTGGTCATACCTTGAGAAAATTATTTGCATAAATGTTAGAAAATTTGATTTCCATATATGTTGAATCCAATAATAGTTGGACAATAGGGAAAGTGGGATTAATATATAACCATCAAAAAATATATAATACCTTAATTATTATATCCATAGTTGAATAAACAAAGGCCTAGAAGATTAGGGGTTATTTTCAATTTGTTTATTTTTGGAAGGAATTAACCATTATTCCTAGACACCTTCTAATCCATTGATTTCATGACTTAAATTTTTTGTAGCATTTGGTTAATCTTATGATGAAAATATATTAGTGGGTGGATGGCCAAGTTTTAAATATTCTTGGTTATAAGGTGACATAAATACCAAAATTATCATCAAACAAGGTTCCTTGCATTCATGTACTCTATTTTATCTCGACATACATGAACTAGAAAACACTATGGAAATTTGAGGGATAAAATATGATGGTTATGTTTTTTATGATATAATCATTGATACTTTATTATCTTAAAATAAAATAATTTTTATGTCACATACTAATAGAATATTATATTTCCACATTGATATTCTAAGTTCATATTTTGATAGTTATGGCCTACACATTAATTTATGTAAAATAAATGTCATGGTACTTAATAAAACTAAGAAGGAACCTCATGTAACTTGTCTCATCTATAAAGGGAGGTTATTCAAAGTGTTACTCCCATTACGTATATCATATCAATTTATCCACTAGGGACTAAGTATGCTTCCATTTTTATTTCAAAGATATTATGTAAGCATTATATTTTGCTTAGTATTATAGAGAGGCAATGTTTCTAGATTCAATTTTAAGATGGATAAATAGAAATTATGTATCTTATAAAATTTATGGTTACCAAAAATATAAATATATGGTGTGAGACTTAAGGACGTATAATTCATATAAATATTTGTGCTCATATTGATATAGTGTTTATTTCCATTTATCCAAAATGTTGAGGGAAAAATTAACTAATTCCACATACAATTATTAGAGATGAATTTGGCACCCAAACTATTCATACTTTAGTGATATTACATGTAGTGATGTTTTTTTATAGACTAAGATGTATTACATATACATTAAATGTTTGAAACAAATATCCCTTAAAGGCTCTCCAATCATCAATGAATTTTTGTGAAGAAATGATCATGGAACTTGGTATACACATTGTATGTATGTATTGTATAACATTAGACTTGATATCAATTTTCTCACCCATAACATATTCTCCATTAATGCTCCACACTTATTGAAAATGGATATTCACAAAATAATAAAGGATGATATATCTACAAATCCTACATAAAATAAACTTGGGTTGAGCTAGTGGAATCATTGAAAACTAAAATGCATCACTATCTAGAGTACTATATCCAATTTGAAGACCAAGGAAAAATTTACTAGAGAATATTTTTAGTTAGGTAAATAATGGGGATTTGTAGACTCAAGAATTATAATGTGGATAATGTTAGGATGCCAATAGTTCACCAAAATAAATCATGATTTTTAATAGATAAATAATTTATAATTCCAAATAATTTATGATTTATAATTCCAAATAATTTATAATTTCTGAATTATAATTCCAAATGATTTATGATTTTTATTCTTTGGTTGGAAAAAAATAGTCCAGTATTATAAACATTTTTTATATCATGGCACATTTTGTGGGCCCTGAAATCAATTTTACCAAAATGAAGGAGAAAAATTGGAATGTAAATAAATTCACTATTAATACACAAGCCATGATGATTTTATAAATTTGAGATGCTTGTATAATATTGTAATTTATTTATAAGCTTGTAATGTTAATCTAAATCTATGGTGATTCTAAATAACTATGATGATCCTCCATCACTATGATGATTCTCCATCACTTTAATTATTTTTCCAACACCACACTATTTTTCCATCAACATATTTCTTTTTCATCATAGTGATGGTTTACAAACTCTATGATACTTGTCTAGGCTATGAGTCTTCTTTAATCTCATGATTATTTTCCATTACTATGATGCTTTTCTAATTCACACAATGTTTTTTTGATGCATTGCAATGCTTTTCACAAGATTAATGGGTTTTTTGTAATATGATGATACTATAAGAAAATGCTTATTTTATAGTTTATAAATGATTATAAAAGTATGAAATTATTTTTAAATTATGTGATATTTATATAATAATTTATATATAATTGTAACACAACATATTTCCATACATAAAAATGATAGTTAACTAGGAAAATACATGCAATAAAATAAGTGCAACACCTTATAAGATATAAAGTATCATGTCTTATTTTGAGAGATCAAATATGTCAATTGATCCATATAAATGATTTTCAAGGTATGATGATACCAGTTTAATTGAAACACATAAAGATTTAAATTAAATTAAATGACTAAAATTGTTAGTGATGAAGACAATGAAATACCCATGTTTGAAAATGTCCCATTGAATGAGCTTAATTTTGCATCACTGAAAGGATTAGAATTAAACTCTACTTAAGAGATGCTAACTAACTAGAAATTTGGTCAGATATATCATCCTTGATTCAATTGGTAATAGAAATAAATGTCAAATAATTTTAATTCACAACTCACAAAGTCCTGTAAAAGTGTTAGTTTCTATTGTACAAAATAAAACAAAATATGGTAACAATCAAAAGTACCATTTTAGTACATATTTGGGTTCTTATTTAAAAAATATAAAATGATTTCAAAGTTAGAGTGGTTAGTTTTTAACCACCCCAATGGTTTTAAAAACATTATTGGTGGTTTAAACCTACATAACATGGTAGTTCTGGAAGAACAAGAAGTTGAAAGGACATGAAGGCATATTGAATTCCTATTCCAATTATTAGGATTATTTTTTAAGTCTAAGGGATGTTCTTGTGCATATATATGATACTTTAGAATCATATAAGGTAGAAAAGGTAGTAAAAAATTAAATCTAAACATTCAATTAGATACATTTGAGGAAATCATTAAGTCTTCTTTTATCAACTCATTGTTTCCATTTATGTGAATGACTTGAAGACTACACAACTGAGATACTTGTGTTTCATAAATTTTCTTGATTGAGAGGGAATTATTCCACTGAACATTATAGATATTTTTATGGGTATAAGAACCAATGATTTTGGTGTCCTTGTAAGCCCAAGAAGATAAGATCTTGTAAATTTTAGAACAATGTGAAGATGAGGAAGCATGGCTTCACTCTTTCTAGAGTTTAATCAAATTGTGTTTCTATAGGTTATGTCTTGCATTTTATCTCTTTGTTTATGTGTTTGTTTCATTTGATTACATTTTTTAATTAATTTTAACTAGGTTAATACAAAACAAACTTCAGAGATCTCAAGAATCATATACATAATCATAATACATGTTCATAAAGGTTAAATATCTTAAAATTGGTATTTCAATTATATTCAAGCATTTCAATTGCAATCATGTATGGAGTAGTAAAATGTTTAAAGTGTGGAGTAATGTATGCAATGGATATAGGATGTGAAAATTTGTATATTCTCATGTATGCTATAGATGTTAGTCATAAGATTTTGAATACATATTTATACAATATTTTGGGTGTTTCTCTATGGCATATAACTTGAGAGAACCCACCTTTATTTAAAGAATTCATATTTGTGAAACTTAGAGTGGAATATCCACCTAGTTTATGGATAAAATTTGTATCATAGTATGTATTTAATTTTACTTAAAATTGGGTTTTAACACGTTTCCACATTGTATTATATGTTCCTCCATGTTTTTTGTTGACAAGGAAAAATAATTTTATTGGTTGGATAAGTTAAACCTTGGGAAAAGATTTAAAAAGAGAAATGCTTCAAGAGCTTGAAGATATAAACCCACAAATTCAATATGAAATTTTTAAATGAAGTATGTGGTGGCACTTGAAATATGAGAATCAAGGGATGAAAGATAAAATGATAAACCATGGATAATTTATCAATGGTATTTTTGAATAGTTTATACATGATTTTAAAACCAAGGAAGAGATGTAGGAAAATTTCAAAGATTATGGTGAAGAAATGAAGGAGAGAGAAGAATATACCATGGAAAGGATACCATATTATACCAAAGATGCAAAAATAATAGTATATGTTTTTGAAGTAATAATTCCACCATATTATCCTTCTTTACATAAAGACACATATGCTTCCTTTGGTAAAATTGAGAAGCATACAAAGTTATTTGGCTCCAAGTTGCTAACCAAGATGAGTTATGATTGAAAAGGCTTTAACATCAATGTCCAAGGAATGACTAATCCCATAATGGATGTGAAAAGGATTAAACATGAAATTTTGATAAATGTTAGTGATGAAGAGGGATTATGATAATTATCAAAGATAGTTGAAGAAAGGAAAGATTAAAAAATAAAAGAGCCTAAGACACTAGCTATACAAAAATAACACATGTAAGATAATGTTATCATTTATTTTTTGAAATATAATGAGAAGTTTGATTGTAAAAAGTAATGGGTAGGTATATAATGAAGAGAAAGGTAGCATCTATCCACCTAAAAATCCCAACAAAGAAAATCAAAAAAGAGGACAACAACTCTATGACGAAGGAGATAACACATTGTCACTCCCTTACCATGTGAGTGAATGTAAGGTAAAATTAGGAAAAGGACAACATTTCAATGATGGTCAAATCATCAATGATGAATAAAAAACATATAAAAATAGAATTGAATTTGTAAAATTAAGGGGTAAAACATTACCATTTCATTATGATTATAAAAAGGTAATCCCAAGAAGGTATGGAAATAAAAACTATTCCATTGCTTTGTTCAAATTTAAGAAGAATCGTCATCTATAAAAAAAAATGCTGGTCAACAATCCATTTTATTTTTGTGGAATGAATAACCATTATGTGTCCATGTGTTATAGTATGTAATACATTCAAAATAATCCCATGTAATTCAAGGGGAATGATGACAATTTTAAAGACCACTCTCCAAATCATAATGTGGATAAGGGTAAGAAGGACATGTTGTACAAGAGAATGGGAAACAATAATTTTACTTATTGCAACATGAGTTGTAATTAGTATGAAAAATGTTTGGATATTCATACATAGCTTCACCCAAAGAATTAAATGATAATTCCAATAAGGAATATGAATATAAAAAAAAATGGAAGTTGTTCATTCACCTACAAAGCAAAATGTAGAAAATGAAGGAGTATCTCAAGCATCCCAAAAGAAAGAAGTAGAAAATGAAAAATATTATCAATAATATCCAATATAAGAGATAGAAACTAAATAATCTAAACTATAAAATGAGGAATCCATGAAGTGGGAGTATACCATTGATGAAATCACATCACCATTGATAAAAGGTAAACATGGTAGGAGATTAGTCCTTACATGAATAGTTTAAAAATTCAGATTTTGATTTTCATCTAGAATTTATATAGTTTAGAAGACATCAAGAGGGAGGAGGCCATAGAGGATTCATCATCACCATTACAAGTGGTTAATGTTAATATTTTATTATTGGTTCTATGGATAGAGTATATTCATAGCTGAGATTTTGTTTGGCATGAACCTATAAATTTCTTGTTATGTTCCTTTGTTGAAATATTCAAAATAACCTATTTTTAAAGGTAAAGTGTAGAGGAATGCCACTCATTAAGAGGTAATTTTGAGAAACCATATAAGTAGTTTTGAGAAACATGTTTAAAATTAACCCATTATATCAAATAGGATGTAGCAATATTGGTGTTGTCATGATCATGTTAATTATCAACAATGAGATGTATTCCTTCCCAATTTATTGTAATATATGATAGGATGGATAGAAGAGTAACTCTATCTTGAGAGAAATATCCAAAAATAGGTTGAATGAAAAGGAATCATAAAGGTGAAAAAATGTTGGTTTTATTTTCCTCTTTATGAAAATTTAGAATTGCATCATGTGTAGTATGTCTAGTTGTTTTTCAATGTTTTAGCATACATTAGATAGTTCACATGATTATAACATGGAGGTTTAGGCTTGGTTTCATAAATCATAACTATGATAACATGTTTATGTTGAAATTGATATTAACATAACATGTGTATCAAGTTTGTAACTATTTTATGGTTTTATTTCTATTTAATAATTAAATTTAATAAATACTAAACAATTGAAATATTATTTAGAATACAAAATATACAAAATCTGAATGTAAAATATAGTATATAATAGAAATTAAATAGAGATATAAATATTAAATTTGTAAGTAAATATATGAAATTAGATAAAATATAACTTGTGTTGAATATGAAGAAATATCATGGATACAAAACTAATTGGGAAGGTATTTGAAGTGTGTCAAACCTAAAAACATAGTCTTACAATGAACTGGGATAAGCCTACACTAGGGTAAAAAGTAGTGCATTATGGCCTTGTCAATTTGATAATCGATGTGTATGTATTGATTGTGCTAATGATTTTATTATTTGGGTGCCTTCACCTATCATATGTGTTTTATTATTTATATGTGGGTGTCGAGTTGTCATATGGAAATACCTGAAATATATATCTTAGTTCCAACACACAAACCAAATGGACATTAAATGAAAAGGGGGGAATATGGTAAAGGTAATAGTATAGATATCCTTAGAAAACCCCACATAGTGTGAGTTCTTCTTACATATCCTAGAGGTACTTAGGATAATATAATTCTTCTTCACAAAGTGGGTGTGTGATTTTTTTACTTTCACTATATGGATGCAACTAGTGAGTTGGATTGAATGCTTTACAATGAATACCATTGACCTAAAATAAAATACCTTGAAATTGGGCCTGAGGATACTATAATAAATCACAATTTTAAATGGGAATAATAATTCTCTTTTCTTAATGTGTAATAGATTTTATAAAGAGTGTTTTTAAAAATATGTTAAGTCACTAGGTAGCACCTTGAGTGGAATTAAGGTGCTTATATAGTGGTATATTTTAAATATTTAAATTAAATTAATTTTTAAAAAGCATGGGAAGGATGACATGAAGTGTATCAACTTTGAAAAAAAATTTAGAGTGATGGAAACAAGCCCATACTAGTGGATAAGGCAGGCTACATCCATGTCTGGCCCAGTGCAATCTTGTCTTAGAAAGTTGGATACTATTGAAACTTGGATATCATGAATTTTTAAGTAGATTAGGGATGTATAAATTAATATTTCAGTATTATAAAAATAATAATAATAATTAAGGATATAATATATATTTCAAGTTAATGGAATGGTGAATAGGTCAAGTAAGGTAAGGATATCAAGATTAAACATTATCAAACACTTAATGATTAAAATTGAGTGTATAAATTCCATCCTTTATTATAGTGATGAAATAAAATTAAATTACTATAGTAAATAAGATATTAACCTAAGTGTGTATACACACTTTTTATTTTTTATGTGAATCCTAATTGTGTAAGTGCCTCAATGTAAAACCTACCACAATGCCATTGAAAGTAATTGCCCATATTAGAAAATTGAAAATTTTAAACTTGAAAGTTTAAATTTTAAAATAGTGAAACGAAATAATACACATGAGAGATTAATAAATATAATTTCCATATAACTTAAAACTGGATAAATATGTGCCCCCTTATTGAGGTACTTAGAGAAATTATGAACCTATGGAAAATTGAGAGTGATCAAGTTTGAATTATGAGAACCAATGAAATACCTTCAGTTGGAAAGATTGTCTGCTCTAGTCCTCATAAAAATATGTAGATTATTATTATAGAATAAATGTCATAGAATAATAAGGGGTGGAACCACCAAATGTGGCTCAATATAGTGGAACCATAGACATTGAGTGTCACTAGCCTTTATCATGGCCCACTTAAAAATGAGGTGATCACACTATTATAGATGGATCTAGATTATATTGAAACTTTGTACCTTTGACACTTTAAAAATTTGAAAAAGTTTAATTCAAAATTTAAAATGTAAAAACATGAAGATGAATGAATATCATGTCCCCTATATCTATATTAAATTGATATAAAATGCCAATTTAACTTGTAAATGTTTTAATCTTGTAACTTGTAAATTCAACTATTTTACACATGTCCATTCATATACATAAAGTATATGTGAATATGTTTTAAATTAACCGTAGGAATGAGTGCACATGAATGCCATATGGCTCCATAGTTTGAATATTCTAAACCATAATATAATTTTGATAACTATATACTAACAAAAGTTTGAAATGTTTTGCTCACAAAGAATTGTATTCTAAAGGCAAGCCCATTATTATTCCACCCTTTTTAGATGAGATATGTATCCTAAAAGTCATTAATCTCAAAATAAAACTTGTTGAATGTGTGAAATATATCATCGTGTAGTAGTATGTAAATATTTTCAATGGATTGCATCATAGTATTGAATATAACATTGAATTTTTTATGAAACATGTGTTAGATAAATATAGCATTGAGGAACATAAGCAACATATGCATGATATGTATAATATAATAAGAATAAAAGTATAAAATAGAAGTGATGTGTGATAGGAATCATTGCATTATATTAAAAATCAATTAACATATAAGTGATGTCACATAATTTATATATAAAATCACACATAAGGCCTAAATGCCACATAAAAGGGGTGTGTGATTATTTAACAAACACACAAGGCCTAATGGTCACACTCAAATGGAATGACTATGACATATAATCAAGAACATGTATATGTTACACACATAAGGCTAGGCCACACATAATAAGAAAATAATTTTATAACTTATCATGTAGTTGTTGATGTGGGTTTTATGCACACCATAGATACATTTATGAGGTTGCATCTAATATTTTAGGATCAGTGAAATATTTTACTCTAAGGCATGAGTTACAGGGTATTCCGTTTTATAACAACCTACTGGTGTAATAGTGTTGAGCAATACAAATAGTTTACCATAGATGGGTTGGCTATGAATGAACCTAAATTTACTTGGAATGTGTGGAAGGGTGATGATTTTAACTAAGGTGTGTGGGATTCTCAAAGAAACTCAAAAAAAAGAGGGAAAGAAAAGGTAGAAAAGAGGCTTGTGGACTACACAAGATGAAAACTCTTCAAGACTAATAATTGACCTAAATTTGGACAAGAAATCAATAGGCTAACATTTATTACAAGATATTGTATCACAATAGCACTCAAACATAGTTATGAGTCAAAGGGAAATAAAACGTAGTAAATGTAAACATGCAAAATTAAAGGTTGCCAAATTTATCAGATTTCTATTGCACATATACAAGGGGATTATAATCATCATGAAAAAGGCATTAAAATAGGTTATAGATTAAAGTGAATAAGTATATTAGAAAAAATAACTCATGTACATTTAAAGAACTACCATACCAAAATGATAGTACGTGCCACACAATCCACAAGATTGAAAGACAATCAATATTTACACATACATACCAATTTAAGTAAAACTTTTTATAATTTACTATTAATCTCAATATCCAAAATTATCCTCTATTTGGGACTAGAAGGTGACAAATATATAGGCTTGGAATAGGGAAGACCTCATCTCTCAAGCACCGTCAAAATTTAAAAGTCAAAAATAGAAAAAATGTGTTCAAATTCATGTAAGTTATGCATGTAAAATTATAACATGTATAATAAACCCTTCATCTAAAAATAAAATATACATGTAAGGTACATAGGTTAGGAACTAAAGTTTAAACTTGATAAGAACATACATATACATAACTATTTTTATTAGGGTGCTAATATGGCACTGATAGCTAAAAAGGTTAGTGGAGTAACTAAATTTGAAACTAAATTAACTATTGGAGGCCCCTAAGGGATTAAAATTGTGCCCATCAAAATTTTTAAGACCATAAATCTTAAAAATTAGTTACCATGTGTCAATGTAGGAACACTAAAAACTAGCTGAGTGTTTGGAACTTAGGTTAAATCCTTCTCCTTTGCCTTAATCTCTCCAAATAATGAATTTTATACCTAAAAATACTTAAATGAAGGATTTAATACTTTGATAGCTTCATCCATCAAAATTTCTTGCTTAGCTTCCAGAATCTTCAATTGATCTCTTAGAGCTTTAGCTCTTACTACCATCTTTGGAAAAATTGACCAATTTCATAACTTATTCATTAGTTCTATATATGGTTATTTAAAATTCTTCCTTGAATTTGATAGTATCTACCTCTAAGAGGTTCTGAAAATTAGGCCTATTTATGAGCTCACATGTAGGAGTAATCACATTAGTGACCCTCATATCTCCTAAAATTTCCAAGGCCTCGATTTCATCTCTTACAAAAAGTACTAGTAAATTTTTATTTGATTTTGATAATTGAGTGAAGCATTTTTTATTTAAATTACATTATTTAGGCACCAAGATATATCCATGTTGATCATCAGGATAAATTAATTTAATGAACTAGTTTTAGAACATTAAACTAGGGGATTTAATCTCTTTTTAGATTCCCTCATCTGATGCCAAAACTTGGTGACATTCACTCTATTGGAATGGATTCCTACTATGGAATTCTATATGCTATTAAAAATATTATACAATTTTGTAGTTTGACTCTACACATCATTAATAATTTCTTGAGGAACCTGTATGGTTTGTCTCTACTACAACCTTTTCAAGGAATCGTCTCTACTATGGTATATCTATTTCATGTATTCACTTGTAGTATCCAAAAAAGCATATAATTCCTTCATATACTCTTTGGGATCATTTTGGTTCCTTTTAGGTTTCTTTGATAAAGGTAAAATATTTTCCCTTTGTTCAAACTTTAGCTCTTCTTTTTTTCTATGATTCATTGCCTTCATCTTCCCAACCCTCTAGATAGTTCCACTCTTCTTATCAAATAGGGTGTAAATTGTGGGTAGATTAGTAACAACCAAATTGTGTCTCTCATCCCTTATACCATACATTACCCATTGGGGAACAATGTGTTCCATTATTTATTCAATTAGACCTTGGTATCGGGATGAAGAAGGTGAAGGAGTCACTGGAGGGGGTGTTATTATTTGGGTTGCCAATGATGCACTTATTTAAATGGGGAAATAGAGAGGTGAATGAAAAACTCTATCTAATGGTGATGGATCCCTTATTGAGGTGACTTTATCCAAAAATTTGCTTAATATTGGGGTCCTTTCGATACTCATAGTAACTTATGACACTAGTGATGAATGGGGCATTGGGAGCTTTAATTGGGTTGATGGTGTCTATGGGATGGGTGAAATTTTAGGTTTATATTTGGAAACCTTAACCTTGATTTTAAAAATAACCCCTTTCTTTGGTTCTTTATTTACTTGGGAGAAGAAAGAATAGATGGATCAATAAAAGAACTAGATACAAACTTATAGGAATAGTTTGAGGTAGATCTATAGTTGGAATTTATATACTAATAATAAATGAAATAAGAGAAGAAATTACCTCATTAATGTTTTGGATCTATTCACCTATGAGGCCTTACTGATCTAAGGTTTCAATTAGGGGTTTTCCCACCTATTAGACTCTGAGACTCATGGATTTTTCCTTATCCAATTCATCCTCTTCATCATTTGGAGGTGCCTCTTCACTAATTCATAGTTCTAATCCCAATACTTCTACATCATATGCTTCTTCATCAGTTAGATAATTGACTAAAGATATAACTTGCTTGAGATCTTCTTCTTCTACTTCCTCTATTTATTCTAATACTTTTCCTCTTATGCCTTAGCTTATTCTATAGTGGGGAGACTAGGTGATGGCCTTTATTGTAGTTGATTTCCCTGAGAGGAAGTGGAGAGGTCCCTAGGTTTTCTATGGTTAGTGAAAATGGGGAGAATGAAAGGTGGATGAGAGGGTGATATAACTGAAGGAAAAATAGTGGTGGAAGTCATTATTGGAGGTTGTGGTGAAGGAACAATTAGTGTGACACTAGTGGTGGGAGAAATGGTAATTAGAGTTGGTATGGTAGGGAGATATTGAGGAGATGTCTCCTCAATGATGGTTTTGGAGGGTGATTCACTTATCAAAGGTGACTTAAGATAATTAGGATTAGTTGGAATATATTAGAAAATAAGATTAAAGAAACTCAGGGAGACTAACCTTAGTAACTATTAAAAGAGGTGGTAGTGGTGTCTTTACAAAAATGTTATTCCTCTATTCCCTTGAAGGAGATGTAAACTTTACTATAGTTATATTTGTGCCTAGATCCTAAGTGGTATCATATGAATATATAGAGGGAACAAAAGACCTATGAGGCCTCTCAAAATCTCCCTTCTAATTTGAGGTTTGGGTTTCTTCTAGCTATTTGATTCTTATTCTTTCCTATCTATTTGATCCTCTATAAGAGAGGGTGGTTGATCACATGGTTGTGGATCTTATGACTGGGTTAGAGGCCACTCATGGCTTCATGAACTTTATGCCTTTTCTTCTATCACTTTATAATCATATTGAAGGGTCTGACCCCAAATCATAAACATAGGCTTGTTATTCATCTTAGACCACACATTTGTGTCATTAGATGCATTTATAAAGGCATCATCATGATCATATTCTTGATGGCCATACAAGATGTTTACCTTTTTCTTATCTTTAATTTATTAGAGGTATCTCCTTATCATGTTCTTTGGATACCAATCGCTAAACAATGTCACATTTAATTGGTAGTAGGTCCTAGCCTTATCAACTTGGATGAAATGTGATCTGATCACATATTGTAGTTTTCCAATGCTTAAAAGAGTTTGTAAGTAATAGGCCAAGTGTTTCTGACCTAATTCTTCATCAATGATATTATATATTTGGAGTGATATTTCTTTCTCTACTATTTTATATAGATTATGGTGTGACAGTAATAATAGTGATGGTTGTGTGCCCTCTATCTTGATGACATTGACATTGAGGTAATACCAATAGTCCCCCATTTTATTAATCATTATCCTTATGTTATTATAAAACCTAGGAATTGAAGTGTCATGAATTACCTAAAATTCTTTAGGATATACCTCATCACATAATCTTTGAATTTCATTATTATACTTATATATGAACATAAAATAATGGTTTTATCCAATCCTATTTGCCAAGGATTTGGTTGATAGTTACCATAATTTCTCATGGTTATTTTAAACATTGCCTAATACCACATATAGTAAATTTGACATCATATTAAAACTTTTATCAGTTGGGATTTGATCAGGATGAAATATTTGTGTCTTTACCCTTGCACTTGTGATCTCTCCCAGTGCCACTACTTTTTCAAATGTTAATAAGAAATCAAGTAATGGGACCCACTCGACCTATATATATGCAATGATGGAAAAACTATATAATAAATTTAGGAGATTCATAAATATACTAATTTTGGGCCTAGACTTGATAATATAATTTGATGAGATAATCCCCTTGATATTCATCCTCTATCCTTGGATTGTCATTGATTTATCTTTCTTTCTACAATACTTTACTTGAGCCAAACATTGGCTAAGACTTGGTTATATGTGTCCTCAGGGATTATAATTATAAAATACCTTTCAAATTACCTAACAAATATATAAGTAGTTGTGTTTTTATTTTTCATAATGTGTAGGCAATCCCCAAAACATGTTTTATTCATAAATAAAATTTTTAGAAGGTTTACGCAATGCATTACCTCTAGTTGTATTGCTACTTGGTGGAGGCATTACACTTTAATATGTAGTGGGCCATCTATGTACTAATTATCATCTAAATAAATTTGATCTTGATTATAATAAGGCAGTAAATATTCCACTTCATCCCACAATTCTAAGTAGTGAAAGAATTTGAAATCTAGAGCACTTTTATCAAATATGGTATATGTATATTCTTTCCACCCAGTGAATGAGTATGAAAAAGGAACTAGAGGATGACCCTACTTTGAATAGGAGGAAATTAATTCAAATTGAACTTTGTAATTCCTTTTATATATTATTTGGTTCATGATTTGATTACTCACTATGAAAACTAGGGATTTTTAGATGCATGAGAGTTCAAACTTATAAAGTTTGATCAAGAGAGTAATGGTGAATTGGCTTTCCTTTACATATATTTTCATATATCAATATAAAATTTAAGTCCTAAATCCATTTATTTGTTATCAACATAGGGTAATTAACTTTTTATTTAGTTCTTATTTTGATTTTATAGCCATCATTGGTAGGTTAACTTGCTTGCCAATTAGCAACATTTCATTAATTATATATATCTATTCATCTTGTTTGAGACATATGTCACTTCTTCATTCACTAGATTTTTTGCCTTGCTATTCAACATCTCTATGTATACCTTGATCATTTTTTATTCAAGTTATGACATGTGTATGATATTTATTTAGCCAACTTTTTTGGTTTTTAGCTTTGTTTCACATGTTTTGAGGCTTTAATTTAACATGATTTAGCCATGTGGAACAATCTCAGGCCAGAGGAACTTAAAAGGTTAGATCCTTAGATTATTATAATATTAGAATTGTGTATGTCTTATAAGGATCTAGGTAATGGAATGTTGACATGTGGCATGATATAAAAGACTGAAAGGCTTGAAGACTTAGGGCCATGGGAACTAATTATGTTTCTATGAAACTTATTCAACCCATGCACAACTTAATTTAGTTACAATACAAAACCTCAATCCTATATAATCTTGTACTATTAGAATAAATTATTATGGGAACAAATTATTTTTCCTTATATATCATCCCCTTGCTTTTGTCATATCTTTGTGTTTTGGTATAGGAAATTGGTCAATCCACTCTATAATTTTAAATAACTAACCTAGAAAGCAATAAATTTAATTTATAAAGTAGGAAATCTAATCTATTTTTGTCTAAATATGTACTTATAGTTCACTCTAATGCATTTATGATTGGAGTAGTCATGAAGTATGGTTTCAAAAACTATCCATTGACTAGAAAAGTGAGGTCATGACCTTGAAGGTCTTATAAATGGAAGACATTATTACCTAGGATTTTATGATATTTAATAGGGTCTAATCCATAAAGGGGTCAACTTATCATGTTGTCCCTTATTTTCATATTGTTTATCCCATAAAATCACTAGGTTTGAGATCTTGAAGGCCTTGATCTTGGTTATTTTGTCAAACCAATGTTTAAAAATATCATGATGTTTGTTGAAGATGTGTAGTGCTTTAGTTTTTTCATCTTCTAACTAGAATATATCAAGTACTCTAGATTTGTATCTTTTCTCTTCACCTATATAGTATTGCATGAACTAGTACATTTGTATCTTTAGAGTAATGGGGAATATTAGTTGTTGTCTGTACACTAGCAGGAAAGGTGAAGCCTTGAGATCTTATGCCTCGTTTTGTCTTCCCATAGTGGATATTTCAATATGAAATGTCATTCTCTTGGTTTATATTATGATGACTTCTTAATGGCATTTATTAAATGTTTTTTAGTGGACTCAACTAATCCATTTCCTTGGGGATAGTGGTTCAAAGAGAATTTAATTGTAATTTAATTTTCATAGGCCAACTCTATCAATTCAAAATATTGAAAAGCTATACCATTGTCATAAACTAAGGAAATTGGAGTGCCAAATTTGGTCACTATATTTTCTTCCATAAATATGATGGCATCGATTTCGATATAATTTTTTGTTGCTACATCTTATATCCACCTGCTGTAGTAATCTATAGATGTGAGGACAAACTTATGTACTATTGATGAATTTAGGTTTATTACCCAAATGAAATCAAAGCCACATTGATCAAAGGGGAACCCTTCAATGACTAGTTGTAAATGCCTAATGAAATTCACTTTTATATTTCTAGACACTTGAAACTCATCGCACTTCTTAATGTGATTATGTGCATCCTCAAAGATTTTGGGCTAGTATTATCCCATCTATAGAATCTTATGGGATGTATTATTGCAAAAGGGATGTCTACTACCAATCTTATGATGTAAGTTATCATGATATCCTTAATCTATTTTTTGGAAACACATCTTAGATAGATTCCTTCATAGTTATTTTTGTATAAAAATCCCCTTTTTATCATCTACTGAGCCAATTTGAGCCTGAGTGCTCATCTTTGCTCTCTATTCAATTCTAGGGAAGTCTAATAATGATTAAGTAATGGATGATTTATGAGTACCATTCACCCCCAACTACCTAAGTTTCATTTATTTATTTAATGATGATGTGTGGATTAGTCTTGGCCATCAACTAGATGATTCCCTGGCCTTTCATCATTTTATCTAGTCTAATCTCAAGGTCAAACTCTTGAAGTTTGGCCATCCATTTTCCTCTCCTTTCACCCAAATAATTTTGGCCAAATGTGAGCTTGACAACTAGATTTGGGAAGATGGTGAATGTATTATTCTATAGGATATAATACATAAAATTTTGGATAGTTTTTATCAATGCATATATCTTCTTGTCAATCATGTAGTATTTCAAATGTACATCCTTCAAATTGATACTCATGAAGGTAATGGTGTGTTCATAGTCTTACACCTTTTGTGTAAGTAAAGTAGCAATAATATGTTTTGAGGTGAATTAATAAAAATAAAAATCTTTATTAAAATCATGAATAATAAGAATTAGAGATTGGGAAATTGCTAGCTTGATTTTTTGAAAACTTTTCTTGGACTCAGTCATCCATTTGATTTTGACATCATATTCTAGCATAACATTCAATGGATTGATAATCTCTACAAAACTAGAAATAAATTTCCTTACAAATTTAACCTTAGCAAAAAAAGACTTTAGAGTCAACTTGGAGATGGATTGGACATGTTTTAGATCAATGGATATCCTATCCTTGGTGATGATATGACCAAGTAGATTTCCCTCAGTAACCCAAAGATGTTTTTTTGTGGGTAAGAGATACCCCATATCTTTTGCATCTATCAAATAATTCTTACATAAGGTCTATGTGATCAAATCTTTCTTTTGAAAACATAGTAATGTCATCCATGTAGATGATTATACACTTCCCCACTAATCCTTTTATATATAAAAAAAAAATTATTTGGAAGGTGGATCTATAATTAATTAGGATGAAAAAAAATCCCTTTATATGTGAAAGTTCCCCACTTGGTGGTGAAGGCAATCTTCATCATATCTTCTAGTTAAACTAGTACTTGATTGTATCCTAAGAATCCATATAAGAGGGACATCATATAAGACCCACTCACCATTTTAATTACCTCATACAAAGAGGGTATAAGGTAATTGTCTTTATTTAAGGCTCTATTTAATTTATTTAAATCAACATAAAGTCTAATTTATCCATTCTTCTTTCTGACTGGTATGAGATTGGCTACATAGGTCAAGTGATTAATTGAGAAAATAATTTTGGCATATAATAGATTCCATACTTTAGTTTAAATGAGAGGTTATAGGATTAGATTCACTAACCTCTATATTTACCTAAAATTATTATGCTTTGACTTTAGGGGAATGATATGAGTGATCACCATAGGGTCCAATATCTTCAAGTCATCATATGTCCATGCAATGACATATTCATACTTTGTAGGCAATCACTTCAGCCTTTGATTTTCACTTTTTTTAAACTTAGACCTATATTAACCAATTGGGGATGTTTTTAATTTATAGGTTCTATATGATCAAATCAAAGTCAATGGATTTTAGTTGTTTCTCTCTAATGAAATAAGATTTAGTGGCTTGGATTTGTTTCTACTTTTGAGCTTGAGGATCCATATCAAACATTCACTCTAAAGAGACCATGCCTAATGGTATGTAGTTCTCTTTTAGTTATAAACACCATCTTCTCCCTTATCCTCAATTTTCATTAGTTGGATCTATCCTTCATCTATTATTTGGGATTCAAAAGCTTCAATTTTTTTTGAGAATTACATGATCTATTGATCATTCTTGAATACTTGGAAGTTATCCATGTTGTCTAGGACAAAAGGGAATGGAACCAAATCCACATATTTTTTTTGAATTTTTGACTATTGAAGTGGTGATATATTATCATATAAGGATGATAATGAATATGTTGTTTGGTTATTCTCTCCTAAGATGGTTCTGATGATAAACACTTCAAAGAACTCAATCAAGTCAAAAGATCAATGCTTATACGTCTCTAGAAAATTAAGTTTGAATTGGTATTTGTTTCTAATCTAGTTAACAACCAATTTAGAGTTGTTGAATATCTTTAGCTACTTGACATTATCCTTTAACGTAGATTACAAGCCTAAGATTAGAGCTTCATCTTCATCTCTATTATTTTTTTAGGGGAACTACAACATGTAAGCATCTAGGTATTATTTACCTATTAGATTTATGAGGGCATGATGTAAATCTAATTGTCTAAAAACTCATAACTAATCATCCTCACTCTATTTTCTCACTTTATTGTTTTATTTATCTCTAAATTTATTCCTATTTTTAGGTACATTATTTCTTTCTTTGACTATGCTTAACTAATCTTACCTTTTTAGACACACAAGCCTCCTTGTGAATATATATTCCTTAATTTTATTACAATTAATCTTCCATGCACCTATGATTTATCTTGTACTAATCATTATCCTCATTATCTTTTACACAATTACCAAAGCCACACTTTCCATCATTTGTTTCAACTTGCCTCTCTCTCTTTGATGTAGATTCATTGGCTTGAAATCCTAGATCATGCTTTCATGGTTCTTGAATTTCTATCAAGTCTCACATATCCCTCTACATTCATAAATTTAACCCTCTTTTACATTATTTTTAATGACAAAATTCATTCCCAAGAACTCTCTGAGCTTCTGTACTCTCTCTCTTTAAGCTCCTTTCTCTAGTAATCTTCCAAACACATAAACCTCCTTATTTATATTAATAAAAAGGGACTATATTAAAAAAAAAACCATTTTTAGATACCCATTACCTTAATTAAACTTCACCTAAGGTTTCAAGGTCCAAATAACAATTCAAAACTATTAAATCATCACCCTCTTCTCTCAATTAGGTATCTCCAGACCTAAAACCACCCCATAGTCATGGATTTTGTACTAGAATGTAATTTATGATTATAAATACTATATAACATTTAATATCATGTTTATTTACTTGAGATTATATTTTTTCACAATATTTCATTTGTGGAATCAAATGTTATTCCATTTTTTAGTTTCAAAACCCTAACTTAGTTAGAAATAAGCCTGTGTAGGCTGAGAGGCTACACAATGAGTTTAAGAGAGATTATAACCACTTCAAGATCTCAAATCGATTGGAAATTTTTTATTTTATTATGCTTATATAATTTATATAAATCCAATATCATTCTTCAATTAGGTACAACAAATAAAATCATCAAATTATGTGCATGCATGATAAACTATATAGATAAAGGGGAAAGCAAAAGAGGTTTAATTGAATTTAAAAAAATTAAATCATTCCCAAAGCATATTTTAGGTCTTACTAGTAATATTACATATTCCAAACCATAATTTTCATTTATTCAAACTCTAAATGGTTTCAAAATACCCATACCCAAAATTATGTGAGAAACATGAGGACTGTGTCATAGGGTATATAAGTTATGAGTAATTTATTTAATTATAAATAGTTTATTAGTATGAAAAGAGTTTTTTAACTTAAATTAATATTTTATATACCCTATTCTTATTTTACAACACAAATTTTAACTCATAAAATTTCCCAATGATCATTAGAATTTAAATAACCTTTAAAAGTCTTTGAATCTCTATCACCAGATTAAATTCAAATGCTCCAAAAGGGATCTCCTTATCATAAAATACACTTGATTAATTTTATGAATCATAACTCATATAAAAAACTAAAAAAATACTCAAACACACTTCTTACATAAAATAATTCCTAATAACTTGACTGTATAGGGATAAAATTTCTCTCATATGGACTGTGTACAATATAATGAAAGGTGTGTTTTTTAAGTACCAATGGACTTTGAGTATTTCAAAATATTACCAAAAATTCAGAAATACTCTACTATTTTATTATAGGTTCAACCTCTTACATATAACTCAAGGAAACTCTCTGCTAATCTTTTATTGACTGGTTCAAAAACAAAGTTCTTGAATCATGAGTAAAATAACTTGTGACTTGTATGAAAGTGTTAAGTACTCATGATATGTAATAAAAAAAACAATGGAAGATAGAATACATATTAAACTAAAAATTCATTCATTCAAATATTTCTCTTATTAATTGATATCATTTTCATACATTAACCATGTACATCATTGGTAAGGAAGATAGGGTTCCTTTGTAATCTTGATCTCTCTTATCTCTATGTAGTTCCTTACCTCTATATCCTTATACATATATACTTATATTGACCTTATAATCCACCTCTATTTTCTTACCTACACCAACATTTTACATATATACCCCTAAACATGCAACTAACTCCTTATTATTGTCTACTCAATGTATGGAGGTAGTTACCATGATGCAATTCTTGGGTTTACATTTCTCTTAATCACCACTCATACATTCAAGTACCTTTGAAAAAAATCCATAGGATCAAATAAGATACACTAAAAAAATTAATTATCATTATAATTTCTCAAAGACCTCAAAACACTTCACAAAACTAGTTCACAATTTCAAATTTTCAGATTTAGAGTTTAAGCCATAAAACCTATAAGTCCAACAATACACTAAATGTAAATGAATCCTATGAATCTAATGAAATCCAATGGACCCTCTAAGACATGTCACATATATTTAAACTTATAAATGATCATTATGAAACATTTAAACATACAAACCTCCTTAATTTCTTTGGATGTTCTTTAGAATACTCCCCTTGAGGAAAATATTTGAGCCCCAACTCAAATATGACTAATATTTTTTACTCCTTAATTTTAAATTGGTTGTATACTTATCCTTTAAACTTATATTATTGTGGATCCTAATTTTATTTGGTTTCTCCTTGCATCTTTGTCTTCTTAACTTATATGAACGTTTTGTCTTGATGTGTTTCTTTGTCTACTCTTCTTCATCCTCAATAAAGTATATAAATCTTTGCCATTATTTGTCCTCATTCTCTATGGAATATTTTTTCCAATAATTTATTTCCATTCCTTTAGCTACAACACTATCATGAAAATGATTCATCCTCTTACCTTGTACTTGACCTACTTGTTTATATTCTTGATTTCCACTTGGGCTAGTTGTTAAATTGGTTGTGCTCTCTCCTTGATTTCTCTTTACATTATTGAGGTTATCCTTATCTTAGATCATCATTGGACTGATATGGTCCATATTAAAATCTGATTTCATCTTAAAATTATTCTCCTCATGACTATCCTTCACTTTGTCTTTCTCTATTATGAGCTCTTGACTTGCATCTTTATCTTTCTTCACATGTTTGTGAAGTGTCTTTTAATATTAAACCTCTATACTTGCGTAAGCCACCTCTAAGCCTACCTCATACTTTAATTTTTCAATCCCATAGTATTATTCCTCAAGTAGTTCCTACAACTTTACCTCATCATTGTTAAATCTTTGACCTTGTTATTGCTTGTACCTATTGATTCTTGGCTCATCTTTAATTTTATCATTTACCCTTATAATCTGATTTGTACTATTAGTTTCTACACAAAACTTTTTTGGAGGATTAAACAACTCATCTATAATATTTATTTCCTCCTTCCATAAGAGATCATTCAAATCTTCCTTTTATTCACCATACTTGGGCTTATTTTGTTTTTTTCCTCTCCTTTTTCCTCTTCAACCCTTATTTCTCACCTTATAAACTATATGAATTTATTACATACATTTAATATCATCAAAATCTTCTTCTATATGCTATCCTATATCCACATACTTCTCCATCACTTTATCTCTTTTCTAGAGGTCTTCACAAGCTTTCTCAAAGAGGTAATTATCCTCTTAATCAAATGCCTTTTCTTCCATTAGCATTACTTCATAACCATATTCACCTTAAAATGCCCACTGAAACCCTCGTCTTGGTTTTATACTCATGATTCCAAGCTTACTATTCCATACTTTCTCTTCTCTTGCAAATATCTCACACAATGACTCACTACTATCACCATCATAATCAATTTGCTTACCTTTCATTTCTCTTCTGATCATTTCAAACATATCTTTATCATCATGGATTTCATCCTCATTCCTTTTTATCTCTTTCTTTATTTTTTCTATCCAAAATTTATTCTTCACAATTTTGAGCTAGTACTTATACATTACTTCACTTGTTCTCTTTTACATACAAATTGATTATACTCCTTAGCACCCCCTTCATGCCTTGATTTATAGTCTTTGTGTCACTTGAGTTATAAAATTTCCTTCATTCCTTGTACTTTTTATTTACCTAAATTTCCTTCTTGGGAAGATACTTGATTAGATTTTGTGTCCTTCATTTCACATTCTAGTTTCTCAAGCCACTTAGGCACAATATACCCATGATTTTTTGCAAGTTTTGAGAGTATAACTTTAATATTATTCATCCCAACATGTATATAAACATCCCTCTTATCATATACACAATCAAAATCAAGAATTAAACATTAATTTACATCCTTAGAGGATTTTTTCATGATCTTATTTATCCTCACATCTCCATTGCTTATAATCATCTCTTTATTGTGAACTTTCTCTCTTTCTTCTAATGCAATGCTTTCCAAAGCATCATGGAAATCTAACTCATATTTTATCTCTTTATTGGCATTCTTAAAATATTAAATATCCTTATTTTGGGTTTCTTTAACCTATTCTCTTCCTCTATCATATTCATTCATCTTGATGGGTGATTTGCCTATCCCAAATCTTGTAAATTCAATGCCTTATCTTTCACCTTCTCCATGAGGTTATCCATACCTACATACATACACTTAAACATAATGTTAGAGTATAAAAAATGAGACCAAAATGTCTCTATGAGTTCCTCCTTCATGGACACTCTCCTCTTCTCATTAATCTTCTTTTTTATCTTCCTTTATGTTATCCACAATGAGAACTATCTTCAAAACTTCATTTTCATATTTATCACTTGGAAATTCTTTACTCTTTAAGCCTTTATAAACTATTATCTCTTTATTCTTCCCCTTTTCTCCTAATTTAAATATTCTTTGCTTCTCCTTGAGTAGCCTTATAGGTCACTTGACCCTCTTTATCATGTTCTAGTTATACGATTGGCTTTCTTATTTCTTCATAAAATTCACTTTGATTTCTATCCTATCAAGGCTTTGTATAAACTCATCTCTTATAATCTCTATCTCATTTTATTCATTCACATTTCTTCTCTTTGTGTCTTCTTTTACCTTTCCTTATTTATAATTTACTTCTTTAGCCTTGCCTTGCATCTTATTTCTCATTTCCATATTCATTTCAATTTATTTTATTTTCTTAGGTCTCACTTGGACCTATCTTACTTAGCAATTTGCCTACTTTCTCACTTGGACCTCACTTGGGTCTCCAATGACTAAAATTGCTTAGGTTCCACACAAGGGTCACCACATTTCCTCTTATTAACAAGCCTATATATGCTACATATATAGATGTTGTATCTTGGACTTCTAAACAAATCAACACATATATTGATATCACAAATTAAAGACAATAAATAAATGTAAATGTACCCTTTCTTATTGTATATTTTCTCCTCCAATAAAGTTATTTAAGATTTGATACCAAAAGATGTAGATCTAATTTCCTACAACTTCATAACGTATCATTTTGGCTTTTTTTTCTCACTTGATTGCCTTATTTATATCTTAATTGAATCCTTTTTATAGGTACATTATTTCTTTATTTGATTATGCTTAACCAATCTTTCCTTTTCAAGACTCACAAGCCTCCTTGTGAACATATAGTCCTTATTTATTTTAAGACATTCACTCTTTCATGCATCTATGATTTATCTTGTATTGATCACTATCCTCATTATCATGTATGACATCACTAAATCCACACTCTCCATCTTGTGTTCCAACTTGCCTCTCTCTTTGATGTAGATTCATTGGCCTGAAATCCTAAATCATGATTTCATGGTTGTTAACTATGTATCAAGGATCATATATCCCTCCACCAACATAAATTTATATATCTTTTACATTATTTCTAATGACACAATGTATGCCCAATTACTCTCTGACTTTATATACTTTCTCTCTGTAAGCCCCTTTTTCTAGTAGCCCTCCAAACACACAAACCTATTTATCTATAATAATAAATATGAATTATAATCAAATAAAAACCATTTTTATGTACCAATAACCTTCATTCAACTTAACCTAAGGTTACAAGTCCAAAATCCTAGTGAAAACATATTAATTCATCACCCTATTCTCTTAATTAGGTCTCTTTAGGCCTAACACCACCCCAAAGTCATGGATTCTATACTAGGACAGATTATATGGTTCTAAAAACTCTATAATATTTAATATCATGTTGAGTTACTTGATATTAAAAAGTTTCATGATATTTTAATGGTGAAATAAAAAATTATTCTATTTTTAGTTTCAAACCCCTAGCTTGGTTGGAAACAAGCTTGTGTAAGCTGAGAGGCTAAAAAATGAGTCTAAGAGAGATTTTGACCACTTCAAGACCCAAAATAACTTTGTAAAGTTATATTTTGAATTTTTTATCCTTCTCAAAAATCTATAAATCCAAGATCCATCTTCAATTAGGTACAAAAAATAAAATCATCAAATTATGTGCATGCATGATAGACAATATAGATATAAAGGAAATAAAAAGAGGTTTAATTGAAGAAAAAACAATTTTAATCATTAAAAAATATATTTTTTGGTTTGAATAACCATATTAAATCTTCAAAACCATTATTTTCCATTAGTCACACTCTAAATGGTTTCAAATTACCCATACATATAATTATGTGAGAAACATGAGGACTATGTCATAGAGCATATAATTTTTGAGTAATTTATTATATTACCAATATTTTATTATTATGAAAATAGTTTTTTAACTTAAATTAGTAATTTTATATACCATATTATCCTTGTAAAACACAAATTTGAAATCATAAACTTCTCCAATAGTCATTAGGATTCAAATAACCTTCAAAAGTCTTTGAATCTTTGTCAAAAGATAAAATTAAAATTATCCAAAAGGGTTATCCTTAGAATTAAAGAATATTAATTATTATAAGAATAAAAACTCATATAAAAAACTAAATAATTATAATAAAAACCTCCTACATATAATATTTCTAGATAAATTAACAGTACATGGGCATAATTACTCTCGTATGGACTGTGTACAATATAATGAAAAGTGTGATTGATTTTTTAGTACCAATAGACTCTGAGTATTTTAAAATATAAAAAATAATGCATAAATAATCTAATATTTTATTACAGGTTCAACCCATTTCATGTAACTCAAGGAAACTCTCTGGTAATCTTTTATTGATTATTTCATAAATAGAGTTCTTGAATCATGAGTAAAATAACTTGTGATCTATAAGAAAGTGTTAAGAAATCATGTTATGTAATTAAATTCAATAATGTAAGATAGAATAAATATAAAAATCATAATTAATTCATTAAAATATTTCTCTTACTCATTAATATTGTTTGTGTACATTAACCATGTACAAAATTGGTAAAAAAGACATGGTTCTTTTGCAATCTTGATCTCTCTTCTTTCTATTCAGCTTCTTATCTCTATCTCCTCATACATATATCCTTATAATAACATTTTAATCTACATATATTTTATTACATTCACCAAAATTTTACATATATGCCCTAACCATGCAATTAACTCCTTATTCTTGTGTACTTAATGTATGGAGGTAGTTACCAAGATGCCATTCTTGGTTTGCATTTCTCTTAATCACCACTCATACATTGAAGTACATTTGGAACACCTACCTAAGATAAAATAAGATCCAATACAACATTTAATTATCATTATATTTTACTAAATACCTCAAAACACTTTACATACTAGTTCATAATTTCAAATTTTCCAATTTGGAGTTTAGGTAGGATAACCTAGTAAGTCTAATAATACACTAAACTTAAAGGACTCTTATGACTCTAATGTGATCCAATAGAACCTATATGACCCCTAAAATATATTTAAATTTATAAATTATAAATATGAAAAATTTATACACACACACCTATTCAATGTCTTGGGATTCTATACATCAGGGCCATACCTTCCCCAAAACCTTGTTTTGATCTAGCTTCATCAAAGTGAATGGTTTATAGATGATAATGAACTTAAAATTATTTTTTATGAAATTAATGTTATTTTTTTGTGGTAAATGTATAAAAAAATTCTGAAATAAATTAAATATACTTTTTCATTGGTGGTGTTACACTCTGTAATAAAATGTTTTATCTTTGGCTCATGTTCGACCTAGATCTGGTTAGGTATTCCCTTCTAGGACAACCACATGTGTGATAAATTAGTGGAAATATAAAAATTTAATGTAATTAACCAATATTAACTTATAAATGGGATATATTCTTCTAGAATGTCCATGACTAGGATATCTATGGTTCGTTTCACATGTGGTTTAGATGCCAATTGGATGTGCATGTTTTTTCATTCACTGACATATGGGATGGAAGACTTATCCAATTAAAGGAAGAATCTCTTTGACTTGTATAGAGTTAAATTTAAATCTTGTTAGACAACTATTGGCATCAAATTGGTATATGGTTTAGAGTCAACTAAATAGTTGTGTATATTCTTTCCCAATATTCAAGAGGTTGATAAGAATAGTGGCACTTCTAGCTTGTCTTTTTATACCATGACATTTGCATGTGCATCCTTTGATTTTTCAAGATTTATCCTAATCAAAGCCATAATAATAAGTTATATTTAATTGATGATTTGGGCCATTTCATGTAGGCTGATGTTATCCTTGATTTTTTTCATATCTTCAACAATGCTTTACTATCCTCTCTTAGGTAGTTTTCTAGTCTATAATTATTCATCTCTCTTGGGAGGAGGTGGATTATTGTTAGCATTAAAAACTAGAGGGGTAGTGGCACTATTATTTAGAGTCATTTAAGTAGTCATAGACTATTTAATTCTTAGATTATAATTTTTATTTTCCTAGTAATATTGTTGGAAAGCATGGACCTGATCTATGTTATCCTCTAGCTCGTTATCATCTTATTATGGCAATGGAGAATCATAGGCTTCAAAGACATTGGTGGTGATTAGATGACATAAAACAATGGAGGAGGATGGCTTTGCATAATTTTTATAACCTTATTATCTATCCATCTCCATCTAAAATATTCTAAAAGCTTTACACAATTTGATGCAGTCTAACTCACATGCTATGTGGTGTTATATACATGACACTAGTTATGAAAGGTTGATATTATTATGTTCATATATAATCCCATGTTAGATTTTACTTGTTATTCTTGATTGTTTATAGACCTATTTAAATGCTTATTATAGCTCTAGAATTTAAATATTTGATTAGTGTTATGGACACTAGTGTTTCCCATACACTTCTAATAAATTCATTACTCAATTTTTGGACCATTCTTGGATTGATTCTAATTATATTTTTTGTAAAATCATAATTAGTACCCTATTATGTGGTATTTTTAACTAGTATTAATGAATAACTAAAGTTTTCCTAGGGTAAAATTGTTCAAGAAATGTAGGTGTTGATTGGGTAGAACTTGGGTTAAAAGAATTGGGTTTACACTTGGGTTTGGTTTGCAACTACAGTGTTTTGGTTTATATTCAAAATTGGACTCAAAGATTAGAAAACAAGATCAATATTTAGTGGGTCCATATATGATGACTGAGGATTCAATTGATTTTTATGTTTATAGCTTTGGCATAAGCCAAAAGAAGTGTACTAACATTGGTAGGTCAATGAAGAAAAATTGTAGTCATGGGGTTTAGGGCATTCTTGTACATCTTTAGGGCCAATACTTCTTGAAGTTGGTAAGTAGTTTCAAGCCTACTATACATATTTTGAAATATAGAATTAAGGGCCCAACTTAGTTCATTGGGATCTCATTTTATACTAAAAAAATACTAATAAACATCACATGTACTATTGATTTGGCCAAACTATGCCAAAATGTTATCTTGGCAATGTGTTTAGGATGTAATGGAACCCTCTAAGATACTCAAAAACTAGTCATAGGACACATATTGTAAGGTGAATGGAAAACCCATATAATCCATGTCTTCATGGGTTAAATTTAGGATTTATAAAGTGGTTTTTAAGGCCTTGATATGTTATTTTATATTCCTTACTCTTGAGGGAGAAAAGGAAGGTAAGTATTTCTTATGGTTTCTAGGTAAATCATGGATAGCTTTAGTAATGTTGATAGCAGAACCTTTGAGCCAAGTAGGAGCTTGAGGGGGACCTTGTGGTAGGGTCATCATGAGTAATAGAAGATGAGGTTATCTTCTTAGAGAGAATGATTGTGTTTGAGCTTCTCTCCTAATCCCTTGTCAAGACTAACTTTTCTATGGAATTCCAAATGTGTTAATAGAAAGTTATTATTGGAGGTATACTTTGTTAATCTATTAGGTACTTTCAATACAATTTAAGTGATTCTTTTAATGAAAAAAGAGTTAGAGGTGAATTCCCTCCTTCTAGAACCATATTAAGTTTTTGTTGATGTAGGTTTTATGCACACCACAAATAACTTTATGAGGTTGCCTCTAACATTTTAGGATTGTTGAATGATTTCACTCCAAGGCACGAGTTATAAGGTATTTAGTTTTATCACAACCTATTGTTGGAATAACAATGAGCATTACATATTGTTTTCCACTTATGGGTTGGCTATGGATGAACCTAAATCTACTTGGAATGGGTGGAAGGATGATTATTTTAATTAAAGTGGGTAGGATTCTCAAAGAAACTCAAAAAAGAGGGAAATGAGGGGTAGAAAAGAGGCATGTGGACCACATAAGATGAAAAATATTCAAGAATTGTATTTGACCCAAGTTTATAAAAGAAATCAGTAGGCTAATGTATGATACAAGATGTTGTATCACACAAACACTCAAACATAGTCAGGAGTCAAAGAGAAATAAAACACATTAAATTTAAACATTTAAAATTAAAGGTTCCCATGTTTGTCATATTTCTATTACACATCTACAAGGGGGACTATAATCAACATGGAAAAGGTATTAAAATTAATTATAACTTAAAGTGAATAACTGTATTATAAAATATAACTCATGCACAATCAAAGAATTAAGATACCATAATGATAATACATCCCACACAATCTAAAGGATTGGATAAGAATCAATATTTATGCATAAAGATCCAATCAAGTAGAACTTCTCATATTTTATTATTAATATCAATAGTCAAAATTCTCTTCCTTTTGGAATTTGAAAGTTTAAAATATATATAGGCTTAGTACAAGGAAGGCCACATCTCTCAAGCACCATCTAAATTTACAAGTCAAAAAATAGAACAATGTGTTCAAAATCATGAAAGTCATGCATGTAAAATGATAACATGTAGAATAGACCACTAATATAAAAACAAAATATACATGTGAGGTACATAGGTTAGTAACTACATTTATAACTTGATAAGAACATTTAGATACATTGCTATTTTTATCAAGGTTCTAATATGGCAATGCTAGTTCAAGAGTTCAGTGGAGTAACTAAAGTTGTAATTAAAGTAACTACTAAATTCCCTTGAGGGATAAAAACTAGGATTTTCAAAGTTTATAAGATTTTAAATCTTAAAAACAAGGAACTCTTTAAAGGTGTGGGAATAATGATAGTTGGATGAGTGGTTGGAACTGGGGTTGAATCCTTCTTATTTGTCTTATGATATTCAAACAATGCATTTGATAATTCAAAATCCTTATCTATAATGTCAAAATTGAGTAGGGTAGGCTTTAGGATTTGTATTTATTAAACCATCAACATATATATCTTAACTTCTAAGCTCTTGAATCTAGTTCTTAGAGGTTCATCTCTTTGTACTTTGTCTTTGGCAAAATTGACCAATTACAAAACTTCTACATTGTTTCTATATATGGTAATTTCAACTTATTCCTTGAAGTTTTTATTAGATAATTAGAGAAAGTTCTCAAAATTAGTCCTATTGATGAGCTCATTTTTAGGATTAATCACATTAGTGACCCTCATATCTCCCAATATTTCCAAGGTCTCACTTTCATGTCTTGAAAAAACTCCTAGTAAAGTTTTCATTTGATTATGTCAATTGAGTGAAGCATCCCTTCCTAAAATTACATAATTTAGGCACAAGTATGCATCCATGCTGGTAATAAAGTTTAATTGATTGAATGAATTGGATACGGAAATTAAACTAGGAAATTCAATCTCTTTTCAAATTTCATCATCTAATGATAAAACTTGGTGACATTTACTGCATTGGAATGGCTTCCTTCTATGGAAGTCTATATGTTATTCAAAATATTATACATCTTGGTAGTTTAACTCTAAACACCATCAATAATTTCTTGAGGAGATTATAATTTTTGTCTATACTATAAAATTTTCAAGGCAGCCTCTATACTCTAGTACATCTATTTCATGGCTTCACCCGTAGTATCCAAAAAAACACATAATTCCTCTATATACTCCATAGGATAATTTAGGTTACTCTTGGGTTTTTTTGATAAAGGGAATATATTTTCACTTTTTTAAAAGTATATCTCTTCTCTTGTGATAATATTTACTACCTTCCTCTTTCTAACCCTGTGGATAGTTCCACTCTTCTTATCAAACCAAGTGGAAACTCTGGATAACTCAATAATAACCAAATTGTGTCTCTCATCCCTTATACCATGAATTTTCTTTACCCATTGGGGAATAATGACTTCCCTTATTTATTCACTTGGACCTTATTCTTGGGATATAAATGGTATAAGATTCACTAGAGGGGGTGTTATTATTTTGGGTGCCAATGATGTACTTATTTGAATGGGGAACTATAGAGATGAACGAAAAACTCTCTCTCATGCTGATGGTTCTCCTATTCGGGAGACTTCATATATAAATTTAGTTAAATCCAAGGTAATTTCCAACGTCATGTGAGATGATGGCACATGTGATGAATAGGGCATTGGGAGCTCTAATTATATTGGTTGTATTCCCAAGACTAGTGGACATTTAGGGTTATAAGTGAAACCTTAACCTTGATTTGAAAATAAACCAATTTCTTTGGGCTCTTTATATATGTAGGAGAAGAAAGAATAGAAGGATAAATGAAATAATTAGATACTAAAATTTATAAAATAATTATAATTAGATATATAAATAAAATTTCTATACTAACAATAGATGAAATAATGGAGGAAACTACCTCTTTAATGTTTTGGCTCTACTCACATATGAGAACTTGCTAATCTAAGGTGTCATTTGGTTTTTATTCTATATATAAAATATTTTCAACCTTTTATAAAATAATAATTCTTTACATCTTCCAAGAACCCATTGAGACTCAATCTCTTTTAGTGCATGCCTTAAGGGGTACACCAAGAAAGGGTTGGGCATAAATTTGGTGCTTCATAGGATTGTTGTCCCTTATTACCACATTATTACCAATCCAACCAATCCCTAAAACAATTCACTAAGATATTACTCCTCCCTTGCACACTCTTCTAGTATTTTTCCTCTTTCCATCCCTCTTTTCATTACCTTGATCCCCTTTAGCTAGTTGATTATACTAGGTCGACCCTGTATAGTTTTTAGTTTTTGATTACTGTATAGGGTTGACTGGGTCAACCCTATACTATTTAGGGTATTTTTCACTTGGATATTTTTTATCCCTTTGGATAACCTAGCTTGAGACATAATGATTTATCTCTTGAAAACATATAGGGTTGATTGGGTTGACCCTATATAGCCAAAATATTTAGAATGATTTAGGGTGAGATATGCCTATAAATACAAGATCATTTTTTCACTATTTCAATATGAAATCAAGAGTTATTATTCACTTGTGATTATTTATTATATGATCTTCCACCATTCTAATTGAGGATTCTTAGCATAGGGTTTCTACTTGGAGAATCTAGACTTATGGATAAGTCTTGGATGCTTTGGCCTTTATTAATTATCCTTACAAACCAAAATAACCTCTTGAAAAGCCCCTTTTCCCAAGGGAGATATTGAGTCTCAATGGGTTCACATTCAAATAAGTATATTCTAACTTTTTTCTCCTCTTTTAGTAGATGGAAGTAGCATAAGTATTGGCTTGAATAATATTACTCTTCATATTACATGTATTAGGTTCTTACTCATACTTATCTTAATTAAGATTATCATATACATGTTTTGATTACTTTACTAACCCATCATGTTATGCCACAAGCTTTGGTGTGCACTAGATTATATTTAATTTTTTATTATTAGAATAGAGTGAACATAAAACCTATGACTCTTTTAGGGTTGTTGCATAATTATGTTACATTGTAGGCTTTAGAACCCTTCCTAGCATGGTGTATTATGACAAATGAGCCCTTAATAAAGTCTAGAGGATCCCAATATTGGTCATTCCCCTACTAAACAAATGTATTCCCAATCAAGAGTGTAGGTATACTCTATCTTCTCTGAGCTAGGATTGATTTATAGTTTTGATGCATTTTTGATTGTATATATTATGGTGAAATTGATGTGAACTAAACCTTATAGAATTTTCTCATCTTATTTAATTACTTTAATTATTTTATCATATATTTTCCATACTAGATCGACTCTATCAACTCAGTATCTAACTTCTATTTGTAGGTTTTTAGGTACAAGCTATTGGATCGATCTTATCGATCTAGTACAAGTTTTCATCTTTCTAGACATCTGATCTAGAATACTAGGTTGACCTAGTCAACCCTATACTTTTTTAACATCAAGTTTAACATACTAGGTTGACCTAGTTGACCTTGTATATTTTAGGCACATAGCAACAAGTTTTTATAAAGCTTGATTGACCCAGTCAACTTAGTTATCAGAATTTACAAGTATATATAAAGGTTTTAAATAAAAATGTTCATCCTCTGCATCTCTAATCCACCAAGGTTCCTTCCTATCTCTTTGTTTCTTTATTTATAATCTTTCCTTTTAAAATTTTTAATCTTCAAAACTACCCTTACATAGTCAACTAGATCAACCCTATCGACCTAGTTCTATGTTCTATGTGTTGTCTAGATAATTAGGTTGACTCTACTGACCCTATTCATTTTTAGACCTTACTTTTGTAGTATAGGTTTGACCCTATTGACCCTGTTCTATATTTTTTACATACAATGTTGACTATATCAACATTGTACCTTATTTCAAAGTTAAAATTAACCTTATATGCTAGTCATTAGTTCATACTTTATTTTCTTGTTACTTGCATGAATAGAATAGATCACATAGCTTAATTAGGTGGTTTTAAATTAATCATTTAATTTAACTATTTTATATTTTATGCACACACAACCAAATCAAAAAATCTAAACAAGCATTTTAACATTTGTCTACCCAAGGCCAATGTACATGGATTTCATCACTAAGGGGAAAGCTAATTTGATACTTTGGTCAAATATAAAGCATATTTCATGGTATATTCTAGATAAACACCCAACACCCTTATCACTACAATGTGTGAAGTGAGGGGGTAGTCCCCAATACCAAGCTTGTATCATTACCACTACAGTCTATTTTAGCCCAAACTACCTGAAACCATCCTTAGATTGCCATTCTAGTTCCTTACAACCAACTTCCCATCATAGTTAAAATTATATATTAATAATATAATAAATATTTAGGTTAACTAATTTAGATATTTACTTTTTAATTTGATTGCTTGCTCTTTTCTCAATTGTATTTTGTATTGCAAAAAATTTGCATTATCTAACATTGGTGCAATTTTTTATATTGTGTACCTCAATTGGGTTGGCCAATGTTAATTTAATTGATTATTTATTTCCATTATATAATTTATTTTATAAATTTATTACAAAATCATCTTGTTTTGTTTCATAACCTGTTATAGGCTTCTTATTTTTCCCTATCTGCTATATTAGGACAATCCAATCGACTCTGTATCTTTTTTAGCCCCTGTTCACTATATTGGATTGATCCAATCAATCCTGTACTATTTGTAGACTCTACTTTTTCCTTTTCTAGTCTCTATTTACTATACTAGATCAACCTAGCCAACCCTATACTATTTTTAGGCCCTTCTTTTTGTGTTAGGTTGACCTAATCGACCCTATACTGCTTGTTGCCTTTCTAGATTATCAATTCAATTCTCTATTTATCTTTATTTTCATTCTATTCATCTCTCTTTATTCATAATGAAGTATCCTATCATAATCTTCTTGGAGAGATTGAATCCATTTAGATAGTATATGGGATGTTCATTTCTCCCTCTCTTTTCCTCCCAAGAACACCATCACTTTTGAGGCACCTCTTCTCCTCCTTCATCCATGAACTACAATATGGTGAAAATAACACCTTAAGATGAATTTTATGGATATAATACTTTCTATACTTACTAATAAACTTTTCATCTTCAAAATATTCAAACTAATGTAGGAGAAATTAATACAAGTTTACTTAGTAGTCCCACTAATAATCCTTCTTCTAGTAATCCTCCCCTTAACACCAATTTGGGGAGTGTTCCTACCCACACCAACCCACCTCTTGATACAACTCAATTTTGAACCCAAGTTATCCAAAAAATGAACATAATGAAAAATTCTAATACCAACCAAATGATGCAACTTCAACAACATCTAGTCAATGTGGATAATCAACCTCTAACTATGCATCCTCAAGCTAATCCCAATTTCATTCCTCCACCTCTTTAGGATAACTTAGGTAATGTTATTCCTCAACCCATAATGAATACAAATATGCTTCAAACCATTCAAAATAATCCTTTATCTCCTTTCATTATGTAAATTGATATTGGTAACATATCTCCAACTATAAAATATGATGGGACTGAAGACCTTGCCTCATTTTTCAAAGCCTTTGGCAACCTTTACAAAGAGTGTACCCAAACTAATACCTTTCCCAATACTAAAATCTTAGTGAAAACCTTCATTGGAGATGTATTATAATGGTATAATCAACTTCCCCAACATTCTATTTGGCAACTTAAATATTTGGTTAAATAATTTCAACACAATGATCTTCCCAAAAATTATCTTAGCCACTTCATCAATGCTAAGCAATATCCCACTAAATTAACTCATGACTTTATCAAAATATGGAAATCTTTATCCCATAAATCAGACCATAACATGACTAATGATAACTTATTCAAACTCTTTGTCACTTCTTTGACTACCACTCTTCAATATAAGGTTTGTACCTTTGCTCTTTAAACAATTAATGAAGCTCTTGACCAAGCTAAACATCAAGAATTTCTTAGGAAGTAATTTTAACCTAATACTAAAATTCTTAAAGGATATTTCCAAA
Source organism: Torreya grandis (assembly GCA_037957365.1). Lineage (NCBI taxonomy): Eukaryota > Viridiplantae > Streptophyta > Pinopsida > Cupressales > Taxaceae > Torreya > Torreya grandis. The sequence goes on along the minus strand of JARHVA010005464.1, from coordinate 578,482 downwards.
CATATAATTCTATCACTAATAATACTCCACAAACCAAACCAAGATTTGCCAAAACTAATGTTCCTTTACCTTCTCACACACCTCTTTCAGTTCAAAAAATGAAATAATTTTTACTACCCTCAAAACCTTTCATCTATCCCAATGCTCCTCTTAAGTGGTATGACCCCAATCTATTTTTTTGGTTCCATGCCGACATTGTGCATTCTCATGAATCTTGTAGAGGGATCACTAAATTTGTTGTCTCTTATGTGCTTGGTGATTCATTCAATCATGAAGCTATGATCAATCTTCATCATCAAGAATACACTATTGATTTTCAAAAATGACAAACTTCTAAAGTTTCTACTTCAAATAAATAAAAATATTCTTCCAATAATCAATTAAATTCCAAGGATGTTTGCATCATTGACACTAATTATGACCAATATTTTAACAATTCTTAATAGATAAATACTACTAAGTCCAATTATCATCATAAATTAGCTCAAAAAGATCCCATTACCAAGCCTAAGAAGCCTTCTTTGGAGGAATAAATTTTTAAATATACTACCACTACTAATGTTACTTTAGAAGCTTGAGAGGAACCATTTCCTCCTTCTGATCCTCTAACCACATCTATTCCTAAAAAGTCTAATTCACCTCCTAAAACTCATGTTGGTTCTTCTAAATCACATTGCAACTTTATTAAGGAACTCAAATCTATGCCTTGTAAGATTCCACTTATGGAGTTGGTTCACACTTCACCCTATCATTGTAAGTTCATTATGAAATAACTTCAAGAAATTAAAATCCATCCTCCATAGATGAAGAACCACCTTCTATTGATTCATAACCTACCAATGTAAATACCATTGAAACTATGTGTCCTTCTAAGTCCTCTATCGAATTCCTTGAAGAGACATGATCAATGATGAAATTATTTTTCATGTTGATGATCCACCACTTTTCATTAAAGTAGCCATTAATACCACTCTTATCCAAAAATTTCTAGTTGATGAAGGTTTTGGTATTAATATGATATATCTATGACACATTCAACAACTTAGTTATAACAAAGGTCATCTTAAACAAACCCATCTTAGTTGTCATGGTTTTGATAAGACTAATCAAAATCCAGTTGGTTGTATTTATATTCCATTAAGCATTGGACCTAAGACTGTTCAAACCAAGATTATGGTCCTTAATCTTCCTTTACCTTATAACCTACTCCTTGGTCATCTATAGACTCATCGAATGAGGGACATTGCTTCTTTTGGTATTTAATGTATTAAATTATTACATAATGGAAAGAAGTATAAGCATGAAGTTGATCCCAACCCATGGATCATTTAACTTCCTAATACTAAACCATAATATCATATTCCTACCATTCTTAATATCAATAGTGCTCCTTTACTCAAGTTCATTAGCATGAATCCTAAATTACAAGTTAATCTTGTATATTCTAATGACGATGAGCCCAATGATTTGCAACATACTTACAATACTACCAAGTTACCTCCCTATAATTCATAATGGCTTCCTCCTTCACTATTACCCAGGGATCACACTATCCCTCTTATTGATGACATTATTGATTTCCCCCCTCCATGCAATTATTTTTGAGTGGCCAAACTCTTTCAAGATCCTCTCATCATGTCTCCTCATACATTTAGTAATATAAAGATTTATCCTCTGAAACTCCCCCTGATTCTCAAACATGTGAAATTTCTCCAACATACAATGATAACTATACAATGGCCCAAGCTTAATATCAATACTTGGATGTCCACCATTACCAAAAAACCTTAGCCCAAATTCATGATTTTAATCAAGATGTTCATACCATTTCTATATATCATACCTTAGATCCTAAGGGTCATGTGCCTCTTACCAATCCTTCTCTTATTGATAATCCTTGGGTGGTAGAGAAAATTATACCTTCTGAACCTCTAAAAATTTATACATCTCCTTTAACACCTATCGATCTAATCATTACATCTGATCCCTCTCCCATTATTGAACCCACTTATATTCCAACCCCTTATGATCCATCTACATCTTCTACTCCTAAAATTACACTAGATTCCAAGGAAAAGAATGTTCATTAAGTGCATTCTGAGTATGATCACCATGGGAATCAAATTCTAAATCTTGAAGTAGATGTTGAGTATTATGGTCCTCTTCCTACCTTGACTAGTGATGAAGTTATCCTTGAGTTACTTTATGCCTGAGAACCTCAAATTATTCAACAACATCATAGAATTGGAAATTTTATGACTAAAAATCCTTGCTTCAACAACTTCATTGCTAGCATTGATCCTAAAAAAGTCCAATTTCAGCCTTACCCAATGCACCATACCACTTTTAAGATATTAATGCCATGATTATTGAATAAACCACTCACATCAAATATGGTATACCACCTTGTCCTCGATGAATTACTATCTCTCATGAACTCTCACCTACTAAACATGGTAATTTTAGCTTATTATTTGACAAATATTGTGAGGCTTTCACTTGGTTCTATAAGGACATGCCTGTCATTGACCCTAGTATCATGGTACATAACATAATCACTTATCTTGATGCTAAGCCTATGCATAAAAAAAATAAAATTTCCACCTAAATTTTCCACTTTATGTCATAAGGAAATCATCAAATTAATTAATTCTAAATTTATCAAACCAGTGGATTAGTCTTAATGGGTCTCTAACATTGTTCTCATTTGAAATAAGGTCACTATGGTCATTTATATTTGTATTTATTTTCATAATCTTAATCTTGCTTGTACCAAGGACAAATTCCCTTTACCTTCAATAGATGTTATTATTGATTCCATGAGTGGGTATGAAATGTTATCTCTTATGGAAGGATTCTCAAGATATAATTAGATTCATATTGCCCTTGAGGACCAACATAAGATGAATTTCACCATGGAATGGGGCACCTATTGCTATGTCAAAATGATCTTCAGCTTTAAGAATGTTGGGGCTAATTATTAATGAGCAGTGACTCACATCTTTCATGATCTCATTTGTAAAATTATTGAAACCTACATGGATGATCTCATTGCTAAATCTAAACATCATAAGAATCATCTTTCTGATCTCATTATCATCTTTGACCATCTCTTTAAATATAAAGTTAGACTTAATCCTTAAAAATGTGTCTTTGGAGTCACATCTAGAAAATTGTTAGGATTCTTAGTCTCTCTTTATGGCATTGATGTTGACCATACCAAAATTAGTGCTATCATCAACATGCCTATTCCTCATTCTATTCTTTACATTTATACTTATTTAGGAAAACTTGGGGCAATTAGACTATTTGTCCCTAAAATGGCTTATTGAATTCACTTTGTCAATTCAATTATCAAGAAAGGTACTATTTTAGAATAGATGGATCCATGTCAAAAAGCATTTGATAATATGAAAGAGTCATTGCTTTATCCACCTACACTTTTCCCTCCTTCCAATGATAAACCTTTGATTCTATATACTTTTTCCACACCTATTTCAGTTGGGGCAATGCTTGACCAACAAGATGATAGGGGAAGATAGTATGCTATTTACTACACTAGTCAAGGTATCATCAATTATGATACTTGTTATACCAAAATTAAGTGTGATTATCTTGCCATTTATTTTGCAGCTAAAAATATTTACCACTATATGCTTTACCAAACTACTTATGTCATTATTCATTTTGACCCCCTTCATCATTTATTATCCAAAGCATTTCTTTCTATAGATATAATTGGTAAATGGATGGTCCTCTTTATGGAATTTGATCTCTGCATCATCACTCAAAAATCTTTCAAAGGGAAAATCATAGATGATCAACTTGTCGTGGTTCCCATTCCATCCACTTCTTCTCTTCAAGATAATCTTCTATATGATAATATCCTTTACATCAAAGGTCTTAATCAAGATATTTCTCTTAAAGATTATTTTCATAGCTTTACCACTGATCTTGAAGCTAATAATATTGATAAATCCATTATTCCCTTTGGTACTACTAAACCAAAATTAGTTATTAAAGAGCTTCTTAAAATTAATGTCGACTTACATGAGGATACTTGGACCCTTAACTTTGATGGTGCTAAATGACTTAAAGGAGTTGGGGTAGATTGCATTCTCACAAGTCCTCTTGGTAAGATCGTTCCTTTAGATTTTCACCTTACCTTTGATGTCACCAATAATATGGTTGAGTATGAAGTTCTTATCTTAGGCATGAGAGCTACTCTTGACTTAGACATTCAATACCTTCATGGTTTAGGTGATTCTTAGCTTATCTACCACCAAGTTAGTGGTGATTATCAATGTAAAATTGAAAACCTCATCACATATCATCAAATTGTAACCAATATTGATAAGGGTTTCATCTCTTTCACTATTAAGCCTATTCTTAGAGATCAAAATTCCATTGCTGATTATCTTGCCTCTTAAACCTCTCTTTCATCCTCATCAAGTCCTTTCTGATCCTAATTTTCTTATAAAAATAAGAAAATCTCCATCCTTTACTCAACTACTAGATTTGCTTATATGTCATATCAAGGCTATTACCATTTGACAAAGCCTATGTTACCAAGACATCATTTAATTCCTAGAACATCAAACCTATCCTCCTATTTTAGACTCTCATGAAAAGACACATATTTGTAAACATGCTTTAAAGTATGTATTTAGACACAACATCCTTTATTATCTCAATGCTGAAGGTACCTTGCTCTATTATGTTATACAAGATGAGGTCCCTCCTCTTATTGAATATGCATATGGGGAAGTTTATGGTGGCCCTTGTAGTGGACATGCTACAACCTAAAAATGCCTATGTATGGGTTAATTTTGGCCTACTCTTGAAAAGGATGTAATTGAATATTATAAAAAGTGTAATCCTTGTCAACTTCATGATGATCTAATCCATTCACCTCTAGTTGAAATTCAAACTATCAAATCTCCTTATCTATTTCTCACATGGAGATTCAATCTCATTGGAAAACTACCTCATTCCCAAGATGGGCATGTCTTTATCATCAATGCTACCAAATATTTTACCAAGTGGGTAGAATCTATGCCCGTTGTTAACATCACCAATCTTACCATTTTTTAATTTATTCTTAACCAAATAATTTTTCACTTTTTTTCCCCCATACCACCATTTCAAACAATAGTGGTAACTTAAAATATAAAAATGTTAAACAACTTTAAAATAAATTTAAGATCAATCACAAATTTTCCACACCTTATCATCTACAATGCAATGGCCAAGTTGAGGTCAAGAATAAAATTTTCCAAAAGGTAGTTTGTGAAACCTACATGGATTGGCATCTTCATATTTACCCTGCACTTTGGGCCTATCAAACTAGTAGACATAATGCCACTAGGGCAACACCATTATTTCTAGTATATGGTTTTGAGTCAATTCTTCCTTTGAAAGTTGAGATTTCCTCTCTTTTATATCTATTCAAGGTATTATTCTCAATGAAAAATTAAGTGAAGCTCATATTCATGCCCTTGATCTACTTGATGAACATCATATTTTTACCTTAAAACATAATTGCTAATATAAGGCTCGCATTGCTAGATAACATAACAAACATGTTAAAATCTACACATTTAATGTTGGTGATCTTGTCTTTAAATTAGACCAAACCCATGACAAAGAAGGTAAATACACCCAAAATGACGAGGCCCATATTTTTTCAAAGATATTATTGGTCCAAGAACCTACCATCTTTGAACCAATGAAGGCCATGTTTTCAAAGAGCCTACCAATGCACAATTCCCCAAAAAGTACTTTGCCTAAACATTTCCTTCTTTTTATGATTTCTATCTACATCTATCTAACACTTTTTTTAGGTTATTTACATGGGTCTCTCCTTCTATATCAAGTTCCTTCTTTTCACAAACCTTTAGTCCTCTCTTTTGGTCTTTTGGTTTCTTGATGTACCATACTCTTCTTTATCTTCTTACATTTTCTCTTTTTGACATCCATTGGGTTTTTATTTTCTGAGTTGATTCATAAAACTATGGATAAGACTAGACATTCCTCACAAAACCACCATATTTTTATTTACCTCACTTTATCTTTCACTTAATTGTTAGGACCCTCATGGGTTTCTCTTTTATGAAGTTGTAGTATAAGACTACGGATAGGACCTGACCCTCATAAAATTACCATCTTGTCATTCTTTTTCTAGAATTTATTTTTAATCCTTGTTTTTAGCTTTAGATTTTGCTTCTTTTGATAAATTAATTTTCACAACAATATATGTAGTATATTTTCTTCCATTTCCCTCATTCTTTTGATAAGTAATCAAACTTTATCATCATTGTATCCCTTTTTACCCTTTGTCACATTTTTTTCAATTTGAATCAATTCAAATTGTTCCATGTGTCATTCCTCTTGATAGAACTTAACTCCATATTAGATTAAACAAGGTCAAAGTCAAGATATCACTTTTATTTTACTTATATTTACGAGACTCTTAGACCCCATGCTCTTTGAAGTTTATTTCTCTTAGCAACCTTGTCCCAAGTATTCAAATTAAAGTCATCTTTATCACCCATGTTTGGTTTTCCAAATCCATATGGAGGAGGAATATAAAAATCCATAAAGAAATTTATAAGACAAATCATTTGAAATAAAAGGTAATGATATCTAAAAGGTAACATAAAAATATCAAAAGTCAACATCACCACCAAAATATGTGATAATAAGAAAATCTCCTATCTCTAATCAAATCTCAAAATCCATAGTTATCCTCACATAAAGCTGAGGTCCTCTGGGGTGTGGTAGGCCAAAATATTGGAACAGGGGATTTCAAAAAACACTATGGTGCTACCTACTTTCTTGCAAGTACCCAATCTTTGTAATAGACTGATGACGTTGTAAGGGGTACTGAGGAATGGGGAACACATTGTGGGAAGGTAGGATCATTTTTACTTTTCATGCATATAGCCTTCATGGGATGATCTATATACCTCATTTTTTAACCTAAGACTTGTGTATATAAGATAATTTCTTCATAGTCCTTGAGGTTAAAAGTCTTCTTATTTTGACAATCCTAATTTGAGTGTCTTAACTTTGTTAAAGAGTTCCTCTACCTTGATTTTTCCTTCATTCTCCCCTCCACCCATTTAATTTACCCCCTTGATAGAAACATTTTATTTCCAAATCTTTTTTCCCTTATTTAATTCCTTCTTCTTTACCTCTTGAAAACATGTTAGCACTACTTTGTTTCAGTTTTCTCTATCCTTAGAGCAAAATAATATGTTTGAGTAACTATGAATTACTTCTTTCTTTTTCACCATAATTTTACATTTATATACTTGTCTTAATTTATTTTTACCAATATTCATTATTTAACTATCCTAATATTAAAAACACATGAGTTTGTACCCTTTTCCATTGTTGAGTGAGGTTGGCTTGTTATTTCTCACTTGGTAATGTTGTTTTCCATTTTATGCACCTTTTTCCATTGTTGAGTGAGATAAGGATTGTTACTACTTACTCATAAATGTTGGTTTACCATTTTATTTCTTATTTTACCATTGATTTTTTATTACCATCCTATTTAACATGTATCCTTGGTTTGACTTGGTGAGTTTGCCTCTCTTATTTAAGGATAGCTTGTTTGAGTTTATTGATCTTTAGTAGCCTTAGATTTTCAATTACCTAATTTTATCTTATTTTTTTGAATTGGTCATTTGGTCTACCATATCTCTTATCAACCTAACTTGCCAAATTTACAAGTATGTCCCATCCTCATAGCATAAACTATCTTGTCTTTTCTTGAGTTTGTTTGTTTTTGCTCTTTAGTTTTGTATTCTTAGGTTTGTCAAAAGTAGTCTTTATGCCCTACACAATCAAACTAATAAAAAAATATAAAATCATTCCATGATAAAGGTAATTCAAGGTACGCATCATTTTTTTTGGTTATTTATTTTTATATCGTTTACTTTCAGTTATTTTTGATTTAAAATACTATACTTTTTTTAACATCAACATTATGTGTTCTTATATTCTTTCTTGAAGCACCATACCCTATTGTACCTTAGTGACACATGATTAAATTAAAGTGGGGTATATGTATAGACTAATATTTTAAACATTTTATCAAATAATAATTCTTTACATCTTGTAGGAACCTGTCAAGACTCAATCTCTCTAAGTGCACACCTTAAGGGGTGCACTAGGAAAGGGGTGGGTAGACCTTTAGTGCTTTGCAATATTTTTGTCCCTTATTTCCACATTATTACCAATCCAAAAATTCCCTAAAACCATTCCCTAATATATTAATCCTCCCTTTCACACTCCTCCAATTTTTTTCCTCTTTCTGTCACTCTTTTCATCACCTTGATCCCCTTTAGCCATTTGACTGTACTAGGTTGACTGGGTCAACCCTATATAATTTTTTGATTTTGATTACCATATAGGGTTGAATGGGTTGACCTTATACTATTTAGGGTATTTTTAAATTGGATATTTGTTAACCCATTGGCTGACCTAGCTTGAGACCTAGTGATTTATCTCCCAAAAACATACATGGTTGACTGGGTCAACTTCATACAACTGACATATTTAGAAGGATTTAGGGTGAGATCCACCTATAAATATAAGATAATTTCATCATTATTTAAATATTAAATCAATATTTATTATTCATTAGTGCTTATTTATAATCTTCTCTTCCACCATTCTACTTGAGGAGTCTTATCTTAGGGTTTCTACTTTGAGAATCTAGTATTGTGGATAAGTCTTAGATTTTTTGGCCTTTCTTATTTATCCTTACAAACTAAAACAACCTCTTGAAAATCCTTTTTTGTCCAAGGGATAGATTGAGTCTCTAGGGGTTCACATTTAGGTACGTATATTCTAACTTTGTTCTCCTCTCTTTAGTATATAGAAGTAGCATTAGTATTGGCTCTAATAATATTACTCTTCAAATTCCATGTATTAGGGTCTTACTCATACTTAGATTAATTGAGATTATCTTATACATGTTTTCATTTCTTTACTAACCCTTCATGTTGTGCCATAAGATTTGGTGTGCACTAGCTTACATTTACTTTGTTGTTATTAGAATAGAGTGAACATTAAACCTAGGACTTTTGAAGGGTTGTTGCATGATTATGTTAGACTATAGGCTTTGGAACCCTTCCTATCATGGTTTATTATGACAAGTGATCCCCTAATTGGGTCTAGTAGATCCCCATATTGGTCATTCCCTCACTTAAAAAATGTATTCCCAATCATAAGTGTAGGTATGTGCTATCTTCTCTAAGATAGGATTGACTTATAGACATGATGCATTTCTAATTGCATACATCTTCCACTTTTTAGCCTCCTAGAGTCATGGATTTTGCCTTTTCCAATTCAACTACTTCATCATATGGAGGTTCCTTTTAACTCATTATTGGTTATGATCCCTTTAATATTTATATATCCTCTACTTCTTCATCACTATGATAATAAACTAAATATATAACCTACTCAAGCTCTTCTTCCTATGCTTTTATTAGAGTATGTTACTCATGTTTACTAGGTGCCTTTTATATTTTTCCTATTGTGGATTTATCCCACATTGGTTAGGATACTTTGTTCCTTGTTTGTCCTTGCTTATGTATGCAAGGCCTCTCATTTGTAACTAGATAGAATAAGTTTAGATGTAATATATGATATTTGATAATTTGTTTTGCATATCAGTTTACAACCTCTTGTTATATAGATCTCTCTTTTTGTGATGCTATTTACTATCAACACCTTAGATTATATGGATTGGAATGATCTAGTCATCATTCCTTTCATGGTATCATAGCCTCATATATCCTTGGATACTGTATGAAATCCTTATTATAACCAATTTATGGAAACCTCTCAAAGTCCTTTTTCTAGTAGTGTAATAATTATCTAAATCAGACACCTATGTGAGAATCAAATTGATCTACATAATAGTCATGATTTAAAACAAAAACATTATAATTTCTCCAAAAAATAAATATATGGCTAGCATAATAGATCTAACCAATTCACATGTAAATCATTATGATGATTAGATCTTAACATGATAAATCTAAGCATAATCAAAAGCAAAAAATCTCCACCATTATAACAATAAAGTTTGATATATGAATAAACCATTGTAGCAACAAACTCACAACTGGATGGATCCAACACATATTCATTGTTTTACTGGTATATACCCACAACCTATAAATTTTTCTCTCACCACATGGTATAAATATGATTTTTTAGATCTAAAGGTCTGGTTAGCTAACATTCCAAAATTTCATATCATACTAGTTGGAAACATTTTGGAGTAGTTCATATAGCTCTTTTGGTATCTTGAAAATTACTATAGAAATTTATCTTTATCACCTGGATAGTCATACAGTTTTTTACTAGTTTAAGGCCATACGCTCTAAAAATTGAGATATGATTCTTGGAGAGGATAGTATTTTCAATCTAACTTTATAATATAATATTAATTACCACTATGGATCAAGCCATTTTTTTGGGATGTCAGAATAGGTTCTAGTCAACCAACTTTTTTGATATTACAAAGAGTTTTCCTCAAGCTAGCTTTCACCCATTTTTGACTACCTTGTGCCTAGTTTTTGCTAAAGAAATTTTTGGAAATGTTTTTTTGAAGATTTTGACTTGATTCAAGAAGTGGTAATTTTTTTTTTGTCCTTAGTGTATTTAATTTTTGTGAAATTTTTACTTATTTGACCCATTTAATGATGAAAAAGTTGTAAAGACAACTTTTGAATCGTGACTCAAAATCAAGTTCTATTTTTTTCCAGAAGTGTATGTTTTTTTAATTATCCATCCATTGGGGTTATTTATATTTTAAAACATAATCAATTATAAATTGCTAAATTCTAGGGGAGAGATTATATATTTTTGGGGATTTATTTATTCCTTGTCATTCTTTGAATCGAGAATTGATATTTTGGGGGTGATCATTCTTTATTATTACCAATTTATTCCTTGTATTTTGATAATGGATCCCCTTGAAACCTTAAATTACACTATTTGAAAAAATAAAAATGAAGATATAATATACCTTTAGTTGAAAGGATTTTGGAGAATGGTACTTGGTGACCTTCCCAACTTCACATATGAGGAACATATTGCCTAGATTGCATCTAGGCAAAAATGAATCTCTTCATTTAATTCACCTTGATGTTTCAAATAGCTTGTACATTCATATTATAGATGACACATAACCAAAGGAAGCCTGGGATGCTATTTTAACATTTTTTAATGAGGATATTGAGCCATTTGGGTTTTACAAACTCTATCTTACTCCACCTCTTATTCCACTTCCTTATCTTCCTATTAGTGATGATTTATCTTTTGATGATGACATGGATGATTCTTGTCCATATCCTTATCCTCTCATCAATTTTTGTTTCTTTTGATGATGTACTCTCTCTTACTACTACAATTTCTTGTGATGAAACATTCTTGATGAACATTATTTTTCTTTTTTTTAGCCACCCTTATGGGATGAGTTTGTGCCAGACTTAGGATGTATATTTATAGAACCTAACTTTGTTCCTATGTAGGATGTTGAGCCACCACATATTATTACTTTGGAGGAATCTAATGGTTCTATGAAGAGTACACTTGTTGAGAATTATGGACATTCTTTTAGTCAATGTTTTATGTCTTTATTTTGATCAATTCACTTCCATGATATTACATCTAGTTCTTATGCAATATATTGAAATACCTATTTCATAATTAAAATTTGGATGTGATTTAGAGATATTTATACCACTACCTCCTTTGTCTTCCATTGTGGAATGGGAAAAATTATACTACACCATTCATGTTATTCTTTTTGCAAAAGGTAGAAACATTGTTTGATGTAGATGGAGCTTTTATAATATTCTAGTCAAAGATATTTACATCAACACTAATCATATTGTGAGCCTGACTTGGAGTATCAATAGATTCAATATTGATTAAAGTTATCCTTGGGGGATTCCATATGATGTCCTTCCTTCTTTATTTTACATCATTTGGTGGGGGGCAAGTTTTGTTTCCTATGGGTTTTGTCTCTTTCTCCACTTAATATATATATATATATATATATATATATATATATATATATATATATATATATATATATATATATATATATATATATATATATATATATATATATATATATATATATATATATATATATATATATATATATATATATGAGTATCTAATCATACCTTATGGTAGAGACTCATACTATGGATATGCTACTTTAAGTTTGGTTATTTTTATCCCCTAGCTTCACTTGAGGGGGTGTTAGAGTATGTTACTCATGTTTATGATGTGATTTTATCTTTTTCCCATTGTAGATTTATCCCACATTGGTTAGGATGATTTACTCTTTATTTATCCTTACCTACATATGCATGGCTTCTCATTTATAACCAAATAGAATAATTTTGGATGTAATATATGATATTTCCTAATTTTTTCTACATATAAATTTACAACCTTTTGTTTTACAGATCTCTCCCTTTATGATGTTTTTTGTTATCAACACCTAAGATTATGTGGCTTGAAATAATATAGTCATCATTCCTTTCATATTCATTTGTTTATTCTACTTCATTTTCCTCTTCTTTTTCAACTTCCTCAACTTTTTCTATAGTGGAAAGACTAAGTGATGGCATTTATTCTAGTTGTTTACCCTTAGAGGAAGTGGAGAGGTCCTTAAGTTTCCTCTATTAAGTGAAGATGGAGGGAGTGGAAGGTGGATGAGATGGTGATATAAATGAAGGAATAATAATGGTAGAAGAAATTATTGGACATGGTGGTTAAGGAATAATTAGTGTGACAACATTGGTGGGATAAATAATGATTATAGTTAGTATGGTAGGGAGAGCTTGAGGAGAGGTCTCTTCACTGATGGTTGTACAAGGTGATGCACTCATCAAAGGAGACTTAGAATAATTGATATTAATTAGAATAGACATAAAAGAAGAAATAATAGACTCATGGAGATTAGCCTAATTAACTATTGAGGTGGTAATGATGTCATTATAAAATTTCTCTTCCTCTACTCCCCTAATGGAGATGTAGACTTTTCTTTCATTTTATCTATGCCTAGAGCCTAAGTGGTATCAATTATAGATGTAAGGGGAGTTGAGGACCTGAGAGGCCTCTTAAAATATCCCTTATTATTCCCATATATTTTTCCTCTATAAGAGAAGGGGGTTGATCATATGGTTATGAATCCTATGACTGGGTTGGAGTCTACTGGTGGTTCCATGCAATTTATGTCTTTTCTTCTATCACCTCAGGATCATATTGAAGGGTCTGAGCCCACATCATAAACACAGGATTGTTCTTAATTTTAATCCACACATCCATGTAATTTGATGAATTTATAAAGACATCATCATGATCATATTCTTGATGGCCATATGAGATGTTTACCTTTTTCTTTTCCTTAATGTATTGAAGGTATCCCCTTATCTTTTTCTTGGGTTCCCACTCCTCGAATAGTACCACTTTAAAATTTGAGTATGTCTTCACCTTGCCAGCTTGGATGAAATGTGATTTGATCACATATTGTAGTTAACCTATGCTTAAAGGAGTTTTGAAGTAATAGTCTAAGTGTTTCTAACCTAATTCTTTATCAATGATTTTATAGATTTGGAATGCTATTCCCTGCTCTACCATTTTTTTTGGAACATGGTGTGGTAATAAAAATGGTAATGTCTATGTGCCCTCTATCTTGATGATAGTTAAATTAGGGTAATATCAATAGTCCCCCACTTTTCTAAGGGTTCTCAGTATGTTATTATACAACCTAGGCATTAAAGTGTTGTGAATTCACTGAAACACTTGATGATATAACTCATCATAATTTTTTGAATTTCATTCTTGTACTTGTATATGAACATTAAAGAATGGTATTATCCAATAATATTTTATAGGTATTTGGTTGATGGATACCATATTTTCAAATGGGACTCATAAACAATGACCAATAATGCATTTAATAAATAGGACATCATATAAAAATTTCCATCAGTTGGATTTTGATTAGGATGAAATATTTATGTCTTAACTTGACATGTCTGATATCTTCTAGTGCCACTACTTTTTCATATGTTAAGAGTATATATAGCAATGGGACCCACTCAACTTGTACATATGCAATGTTGATAAACACATATAATTGGTCTAAAAGAGCCATATATATCTTGATTTTGGGCTTAAAATTGATAATATAATTGGATGAGATCAGACCCTTTTAATTCATCCTTTGGCCCTTGATAAACCATTACTTTAAATTTCCTTCTATAATATTTTCCTTGATCTAAACATTAGTCAAGACTTGGTTATATGCACCCTTTAGGACTGACAATATAATATACCTATAAGATACCCTACTTGATATACAAGATGTCATGTTTTTATTTTTCCTAATGTGAAAGTAGTCCCAAAAATATATTCCATTCATAAATAATTTTTTTAGAAGGTCTATGGAAGGCATTACCTTTGGTTTTGTTATTTATTGGTCGAAGCCTTGCACTTTAATAGGAAGTAGGTAATCTATGTACAAATTATCATTTAAATAAATTTGTTCTTGAGTAGAATAAGGCACCATAGATTTCACTTCATCCCATAACATTAAGTAGTGAAGGAATTTGAAATCTAGAGCATTTTTCTCAAAAATGGTAAATGTATATTCATTCCACCTAGTGAATGAGTATGCAAAAATAACTAAAGGATTACCTTTATTTCAATAGGTTTCCATCATATTAACTTAAATGATGTAATTCCTCTTGTATATTATTTGATTCATGCTTTGATTGCTCACTGGGAAAATTAGGGCTTTCTAGACACATGAAAGTTTGAACTTGAAACGTATGATCAAGAAAGTAATGGAAAAATGACTCTCCTCATATATTTTGAATATATAACTCTAAAATCTTAGTCTTGAATGCATTTGTGTGTCATCAATGTAGGGTAATGAACTTTTTCTTTAGGCCCCATATTAATTTGAATGTGATATCTAGCTTTAGTAGGTTCACTTGCTTGCCAAATGGAAATATTTAATTAACTTTATATATCTATTCATCCCATTTGAGATATATGTCACTTATTCACTTAATGACTCCTTTTCCTAGATATCAAACTTATATATGTATGCCATGATCATGTTTGCTTCGAGTTATGAAAATTTTTAATCTCCATTTAGCTAGATCTTAGATTTTTATCTTTATTTCTTATGTTTTGGGGATTTGAGTTAATGTTATTAAGACACATAGATTAATCTCAAGCCCAAAATAACTAAAAAGGTTAGAACCATGGATGATTATAATATTAGATCTATGTATGTCTCAGAAGGCTCCAAGTAGTAGAATTTTTACATGTGGCATGATCTCAAGGATTCAAAGGCTTAGAGACTCAGAGCCATGGGACCACTGAACTCTTTTCTTTGCATTTTATACTTTAATAACTATGGTTGAATTAAAAGATAACAAGTTTCATATTTTTAGATCTTAAAATGTCAAAAACATTAGACCATAAAATCATTAGACTATGTTAATCCTTTAGAGGTTCCATTTGAAAAATATATGCCAAGATTCAAATGTTTGAAACATTGGAAGCTTAGAACCATTGGAATTGTAGGCTCAGACCCAATAGTTGATTGATGATCTTTTGTAAAATCTCCATGTTCTTGTGTTCATGAGAATTCACCATGTGGCATGCTTTTAGAGCTTAGGAACTCAAAGGACTTATAATTTCCTACGAAATTTAAAAGATCTATGTAATGCCATAATTCCACTTGTCAACATTTAAAAGATACTTAGATCATTTAAAGACTTAAAATTTATTTTTAATAAATATAAAGGATCCAAGTGATGTAGTAGCACCACCTATCATAATATAATGAAAAAAATTTAAGTCTTGATCATGTTTGAATAAAAAAAATGTTAGCCAATAGTCTTGTGATTATAAAGAACACATAGAAACACTAAGAAAAAATATATTAATTTTTTTAGTCAATAAATCAAAGTGTAAATTTTGAAAAAAACTTATGAAAACATAACATTAAAGATAACTTAAAGTGATGATTCAAGCTTTGATTTTCATGATTTGAGTTTCTCTAAATTTAGAATCATGAAAACAACCTTAGACTTTTCATGAAGAACATCATATTATGGACATTTAAGGTTTATGGACCCCCAAAATAGAGGTTTACAAAAATTATTTATCCTTATTTAAATTTTTTAAATGGGGCGTGTGTGTTAGAGCACAACAAATGGTGACTCATAGGGGAAAATACTCTTGAGTATTTAGAGGACCCAAAATTTTAGAAATGTATCATATCAAACTTTAGCCCTTCCTAGACCAAAATAACTTGACTAGACCTTGAAATTTAATCCCACTTTCTCATGTAGCATAATTAACCTTTCATTCATTAGGATTGAGTGTGTTATTAAATTCAAATTATTTCCTTTTATCATGAGAGTTTTGATCAAGTCCTGGATAAACACTATAGGTTACCTTTTGACCTACCAACTCCTTAATAAAATAATAAGGGAAGCTTTGGCATTACTTTGGTATTAGTTGAGTGCTTATAACCATGATAGAGATACCTATGATTCACCTAAAAACCTTACTCTACTACTATCTAGGAATCCATATCCCTGATAGATATTGATTGAATCACCTATCATCCTTCTGTTTGTATGCTTTTTTTGAAACATAAATAGAGAAATGTTGGGAACCACCATTGACTAGTGTATGCATAAGTAAAAAACATTATTTGGGTCAATACGTCCCTACCAATGTGTCTCCATTTATATGCTTATTATTTTTCAGTGGAGTTTTATCATGTAGTAGTGTAGTGATCCTTTGGAGATGAAAAATATTTTTTAAATTTTTATGATTATATCAGAGTAAATCCTAAAATTCCAAAAAACTTATTCAACTCAAGTAGAACTTAATTTAGTCATAATAAATACCTCAATCCAAGATAATATTGTATATTAGAAAAAATTCTTATGATAACCAAATATTATTTATTATATATCATCCCCTTGATTTTGGCATATCTTTACGTTTTGGTATAATAAATTGGTCGATCTTCTCTACAATTTTAAATTACTAACCTAGAAATTAGTAAATTTAATCTATAAATGAAAAATATAATCTACTTATAGTCTAAATATTTACTTAAAATTCACTTTGATGCACATCTTGTTGGACAAGTCATGAAGTATTGATTTAAAAACTATCGATTTATAGGAAATGTGAGGTCATGATCTTGAAGGTCTTGTAGTCAAAATATATTGTTACCTATTATTTCTAGTATTTGATTAGGTAAAATTCATAAAGGAGTGAAATTATCATGTTTTCCCTTATTTTCATGTGATTTATCACATAAAAGCACTAGGTCTAAGATCTTAAGGCCTTGATCTTGGATATTTTATCAAACCACCATTTGACACTATCATGATGTTTACTGAAGATGTACAGTGCTTTAGTGCTTGTGTCTTCTAACTGGACTATCTCAAGTAGTCTAAATTGAAATCTTAAATCTTAACCCATTTATTCTTGCATAAATTGGTACATTAGTTTGTTTAAAGTAATGAGTAAGGTTGGTTATTGTTTATACACTAGTAGGAAAGGTGAAGCTTTGAGAGATTGCTTATTCCTAGTTCTATCTACCCATAGTGCATATTTGAAAAAGATATGTCATTCTCTTGTTTATCTTGTGATTACTTCTTAATGGCATATATAATATTTTTTTAGTATACTCAACTAATCCATTTCCTTGGGGATAGTTGTTCAAAGAAAATTTAATTATGATTTGATTTGCATAGGCCCACTTTGTAAATTCTAAAAATTGAAAATATGGACCATTGCCACAAACTAAGGAAATTAGAATGCCAAAATTGGTCACTATATTTTCTTCAAGAAATATAATGAAATCAATTTCCATATAACTCTTTATTGATATAAATTTTGTCTACCTAGTGTAGTAATCTATAGTTGTGAGGACAAATTTATGTCTTGTTGAGGAATTCAGGTTTATCACCACAATAAAATCAAGGCCCCATTAAACAAATAGGTGTCCTTCAATGAATGGATACAAAGGCATGTATTCATTAACTTCTCTATTTTTTAACACCAGGAACTCATGGCATGTACTAACATTATTATGCACTTCCTTGATGATTATGGGCCAAAAGTATACCATCCTTAGAATCTTATGGGTTGTAGCATTTCCATAGGGATGTCCACTACTAATCTTCTGATGTAAGTTATCTAAGATATCCTTAACCTCTTATTTGGAGAAACAAATTAGATATATGCATTCTTAGTTATTTATATATATAAATTCCCTTTTTATCTTGTAATGATTTGATTTGAGCCTAAGTGTCTATCTTTGTCCTCTCTTCAATTCCAAGGGACATGTACTAATGAGTAGGTAATGGATGATCTGTGAGTACCATTCACCCCTAGCTACCTAAGTTTCATTGATTTGTTCAATTTTGATATGTGGATTAGTCTTGGACATAAAATGGATGATTCCATGGCCTCTTACCATTTTATTTGGTATAATCTCAAGGTGAAACTCTTGAATTTTAGACATCCACTTTCTTCCCTTTTTGCATAACATTCAATGTCTTGACAATATTTGAAAAAATAAAAATAAATTTTCTTAAAAAGTTACCCTTGCTAGAGAAACACTTAAGATCCTTTTAGTTTTTCAGTGGAGTCAACTTGGAGATGCTATGAATCCATTATGGATCTATAGAGATCTTGTCCTTGGTGATGATGTGACTTACTATATTTCCATCAATAACCCTAAATATGTTTTTCTTTCATTTCATAGAGACCCCATATATTATGCATCCATTAAAGGCTATATGTAGATGGTTTATGTTATTAGATATTTATTTTAAAAACATAGTAAGGTCATCCATGTATATGATGATACACTTCCCCATGAATACTTGAAAGTAAAAATACATTACACTTCATAAGGATGTTCCCACATTAATTAGGCTGAATGGTATCCTTTTATATGTGAAATTTCCCCACCTAGTGGTGAAGGCAATATTCATCCTATCTTTTACTTAAATAATTAATTGATATAGCCTAAGAATACATCCAAGAAGGACATGCTCTAAGACCCACTCACCATTTAAATTACCTCATCCAAAGGGGGTAGGGGGTAATTTTCTTTCTTTGATGCTCTATTTAAATTCCTAAAATCAACATAGAGTCTGATTTATCCATTCTTCTTTCTGATTGGTAGGAGATTAGATACCTAATTTAAGTGTGTAATTGGGGAAACATTTTTGGCATCTAACAGCTTCTGTACTTTCATTTGAATGAGAGGTTTTTAGGATTGGATTCACTTGCCTCTATTTTTGCCTAAATTTTTTAATCTTTGGCTTCATAGGAATGCTATAAGTGATCACCCTCAGGTTGATGATATTCAAGTCATCATATGTCCATGAAATGACATATTTATACTCTACAAGAAATCCTTTTAGCCTTTGATTTTATATTTTTTTGAAATTCAGACCTACATTGAACAATTGGGGATGTTGGTTAGTTCCTAGGTTTGCTATGATGAAATTAGACACAATGGCTTTGAGTTGCTTATCTTTAATGAAATAAGATTTAGTGGATTTGAATTATTTCTACTTCTAAGATTGAGGATCAACATTAAAATATCATTCTAAGGCAACCATTCCTAAAGGGATGTAATTATATTATAATTAGAGAACACCGTATTATCCCATGTACTCAATTTGTAGTAGCTAGACCTCTCCTTCATCTATTATCTAGGCTTTAAAAGTTGAAAAAATGTTTAGGAATTACATGATATATTGATTGTCCTAGAATACTTTGAAGTTATCAATGTTATCTAGGACATAAGGGTAGGGAAGCATCTTAGTGATAACTTTTGTATTTTCGACTCTTGAAGTAGCACCATATTAGCCATGAATATAATAAAAAATCTATTGTCTAGTTCTTCTCTCTTGTGATGGCTCTGATGCTAAACACTTAAAAACACTCAATTACATCCCAAGCTCATTGCTTATACTTATTTAGATAAGTAAGTTTACACTAATATTTATTTGTGATGTATTTAACAACCAATTCACAGTCATTAAATATCTATATATGCTAGATATTGTTCTTTAATAAAAATTGTAGGCCTAAAATTAGAGCTTCATACTTAGCTTGGTTATTTTCATAGGGGAGCTACAACATATAAATAGCTACATACTAGTTACCTCTATGATTTTTGATGGCCATGCCAACACCAAAACATTGTTTTGATCTAGCTCCATCAAATTTAAGGGTCCATAGTTGAGAAATGCCTTCAAATTATTATTCATGAAAATCACACTCTTTTCTAGTGGTAAATATATACACACATATGTGGGAAGACATAAATTCTACTTTCTCATTGGTGGAATTATACTCTGTAATTAGATGTTTCATATCTAGATCATGATCCACCTAGATCTAGTTAGGTATTCCCTTCTAAGGTAGCCACATGTGTGATAAATTAGTGTCCATGTACCCATTTAATGTCTTTAACCAATCTTGAGTCAATAATAGGTTGTGTTCTTCTAGAATGTCTATGACCAAGATATCAATGGTTTGTTGCACATGTAGTTTAGATGATAGTTGGATGTGCATGTTTGTTAATTCAATAACACATGGGACATAATATTTGTATAATTGAAATATGAATCTCTTTGACTTGTCTAGAGTCAGACTCAACTTTTGTTAGACATCTATTAGCATCACATTGGTAGATGCTCTGGAGTTAACTAAATAATTATGTATATTCTTTATAAACATTTAGATAATTAATAACAATAGTGGTACTTCTATATTATATTTATATACCATGACATTTTCATGTGTAGCCTTTGATTTTTTAGATGTTCTACTAGTTAGAGCCTAAAGAAATAGTTCTCTTTGCTCAGTATCTAAGTTATCTCATGCATGCTAATGTTATCCTTGATTTTCTTCATATCTTCAATAATGTTTTACCCTCCTATGTTAGGCAATTATATAGTCTTTAATTATTCATCTCTTGTGGTATGAGGTGGATTATTGTTAGCATTCAGATCTAGAGGGGTAGTAGCACTATTATTTAGAGGTGTTGAAGTAGTCATAGGTTGTTTAATTCTAAGATTATAATTATTTTTTCTTGGTGATATTGTTTGAAATCATGGACCTCATATATGTTTTCCTATAGATAATTATCATTTTATTTTGAAAATGGAGAACCATAGGATTCAAATACATTGGTAGTGCTTAGATGCATTGAGATAGTAGAGGAGGATGGCTCTTCCTAATTTGAAAAACCTTATTATTTGTCCATCTCCATCTTAAATATTTTGAAAGTTTTACAAAATTTAATGTAGTCCAACTCACCACATGTTATGCATTCTTATGTAAATGACATAAGATAGGAAGGGTTGCTTCCATAATGTTTATCTATGGTCCCCTATTAGATGACATTTGTTGTTATTGATTATTTCTAGACTTTTTGAAAGGCATATTATACCTCAAAATCCAAAGCTCTAATTAGTGTTCTGGCCCCTAGTGTTTCCCATATGCTTCTAAATGATTATAAATTCATTACTCAATTTATATACCATTGTTTGGATTGATTCCAATTCTATTTTCAAAGAATAAAAATTGGTACCCTATGTTATGGTCATGTATTATGACCTAGTTCAAGTTTTATTGGTTAGGGTTAGAATTATTTAGGAAACCTAGGTGTTGATTGGGTGGAACCTAAGTTAAAGGCATCAGGGTGTACACTTGGGTCTTATTTTGGCTATAATTTTCTATTTTACATTTAGAATTAGATTGAAATCCTAAAAAAAAGGACCAAGATTGAGTGGGTCCAAAGACTACAACTGAGGATTCAATTAATTATCTATGTTGATAGTTGTAGCATAAACCAAAGGTAGTGTACCAACATTGGCATATCTATGGAGAAAATTGTAGTCATAGGGTCTAGGGCATTCTTTTACATCTCTAGGACCAACACTTTCTTTGGTTTGTAAGTGATTTCAATCCTTCTATACATATTTTTATATCTAAAATTAAAGTCTCAAATTCACTCATTGTGATATCATTTCATATTGGAAAAGTGATGATAAACAACACATGCATTAGTGACCTAGATAAAATATGCCAAAAAGGTATCTTGATAATGGGTCTAGGATGTAATGGAACACTCTAGGATATTTAAAAACTAGTCATAGGTCATATCTTGTAATGTGAATGGAAATAATATGTAAGCCTATTAACATGGGATAGGAAGTAAGATTTGGTGAGTATAATTTATTATTTGTAACTAAATATTTTGTTACATGTGAATAAAAATATAATACATAAATGACATATTAGATCCCAATAATCAAGGGAATTTCTAAAAGGGAACTAGAAAAGTCCATAAAGAATTGTAGAAGGAGAAGAAGTAAACAATTGAATTCATGAGAAATATTATTCAGGTCTCATATATTGTCTCCTTCAATGTTATTTATTATTTATTTTGTAGTTATATTTTATGGTGCCCAAATTCATTATTATTTCCTTCTTTCCATTAGACTAAAACTAACAATGATGTGGCTATTGGGATACTTACAGGTCTCAATCTTAGTGTTGTGTAGCATGTTTGATGGTATGGCTCATTGGAGAATAAACTATATATACCATCCATAGTCATCCATTGAGTTTTATCCAAATATTGATGAATTATTTTGGACAAAATTGCATTTAGTTTATTGATTAGGTATTGAAATCACTCTTATGTAGCATTTTTTCAATCTGGCAATCCAATTGAAATGGTCCTTGTATGGATTTAGACCTATTCCATATTATAATTTTTAGAAAATAAAATAGAATTTTCCATTTTAGTATTTGAAAATATTTTGTAGCTAAGAGGAGATTTTTCATAGCTTGTGCCAATGAAGGTAGTCGAGTTACAAATGCAACCATCTTCCAAGCCATTGCTATAACACTTCGATTCAAGTTTACAGACCTAGATATAAACTAATCATAGATATTATGAAAATTTATATCAAATATATAGACGTTATATGGAGCATCACAAATGTGAATATAGTCAATAATGGCAAGGTCCTAAAGATTGCTCTCAATGAATCCACCAGTTTATTGATTTAAGGATACCTATTTACATAGTGCTTTAGGTGTAGCTTATAAATCCATATTGTCTTAGACCAATGATGTTAGATGGTGGTAGAAATAGGTTTAGATATTCATCATATTCATTTTATAGCTCCTTCTATTATACTCTACTAGATGTCACCTACCATTTACTTTATTTGTGACTGTGAGGCTTTGATGAAATTCTAGTACATGGAAAAATGGATGTCTGAATGAAGTGTAAGTTTTAAACACAAGTAGGCTCCATGAGTTTGTGGTCTTGGGATTTTTTCAAATTCAATTCAAAGTTGTGGGGAGTATCCTAGGATTGGGAAGATGAGGTGGAGTGAGTAGATGAGGAGGCTAATGAGAATCATATTATTATCACTACTATGGTTGTTGATGCCCATGATTATCTTGGCCTTTTTGAAGCAATTTCAACTAAAACTAAAAAGAAAAAAATGTAGACTATGAGCTTGGTATAGTTACAATATAGTTAGAATGTTGTTCTTGGTGCGAGGACCTATGGTGGAGGATGGTTTATCTGTGCCTAATACGTTGAGAAATATGGAAGACAAGTTAATATTGGGTTTATATTTTGAGATGCATGAATGGGTATTCTATGTTTTATTCTTCTAATTTTTTTTACCACATCTAAAGCAATTTCTTCTATAGAGTTTGTTGGCATGATGGATGCATGGAATAATTAAGGTGACATGTGGATAAATTAAAGATTCCCAAAGTGGTTTTGAAGGCATTGATATGTTTTTATACAATCCTTCCTCCCAAGGGAGAAAAGGAAGGCATATATTTCTCAGGTTTTTTAGGTAAATGATGGAGAAATCCAACAATTTTGTTAGCATAACCTCTAAGCCAAGTGGGAGCCTTAGGGGGGGCCTTATGATAGGGTCATTAGGAGTAACAAAAGAAGAAATTATCTACTTGAAGATAATGATTGTGTTTAGGGTTATCTCCTAATTCCCTTATCATATATAACTTTTATATGGATTTACAAAGGCGATAATGTAAAATTATTGTCTAAGATAGACTTGTTAATCTCCTAGGTACTTATAGTGGTGCTCAAGTGATTCTTTTTAATGAAATTAGAGGTAGAGGTGTAAGCCCTCATTCTAGTATGAGATTAAGTTTCTATTGATATGGGTTTTAGGCACACCATAAATATATTAATGAGGTTGCCTCTAACATTTTAGGATTAGTAAAATTCTCACTCTAAGGCATGGGTTATAGGGTACTTAGTTTTACAACCAACTTATTGGTGGAATAACATTGAGTGATACATATTGTTTACCATGAATGGGTTGGTTATGGATGAACATGCATCTACTTAGAATGGGTGCAAGGAGGATTATTTTAAATAATTTGGGTAGGATTCTCAAATAATCTCAAAAAAGGAGGGAAAAGAAGGGGAAAAGAGACCTATGGGCCATATAATATGAATTCACTTCAAAAATAGTACTTGAGCTAAGTTTTGACAAGAAATCAATAGACTAATATGTGATACTAGATGCTATATAACATAAACACTCAAACATAGTTAAGATTCAAATGGAAACAAAACACAATAAACTTAAACATGCAAAATTAAAGGTTACCACATTTGTAAGATTCATATTACACATCTACAAGGAGGATTATAATCAGCATGCAAAAGGCATTCAAATCATATATAACTTAAATTGAATAACTATATTCTAAAATATAAATCATGCACAATCAAATAATTAAGAAACCATAATGATAGTACATCCCACACAGTCCACATGATTGGATAAGAATCAAGATTTCCACATAAATACCAAGCCAAGAAGAACTTGTTAGATTTCCTATTAATATCAATATCCAAAATTATCCTCCCTTTGGGATTAGGAGGTTATAAATATGTATAGGCTTGGGATGGAGAAGGCCTCATCTCTCAAGTGTCATCTAAATTTACAAGTCCACAAAGAGAACAATGTGTTTAAAATCATGCAAGTCATGCATGTACATGTACAATGATAACATGTATAACATACCCTTCATCTAAAAAATAAAATAAACATGTGAGGTGCATATGTTAGGAATGAAAGTTACAACTTGATAATAACATGTATATACATAGCTATTTTTATCAGCATGCTAATGTGGCACTGCTAGTTGAAGAGGTTAGTGGAGTAGCTAAAGTTACAACTAAAGTAACTACTAGAAGCCCTTAAGGGATCAAAATTGGGTCCATCAGAGTTTGTAAGATCATAACATTTAAACTTGGGCACAATGTGTCAACATGGGAACACTAACAACTAGATGAGTTGATGGAACTGAGGTTGAAGCCTTCTCCTTTGCCTCAAGTTCTTCAAACAATGAATTTGCTACCTCAAAATCCTCATATATAATGTCAAAATTGAATAAGGAAGGATTTAAGATTTTTATCACTTCATCCATCAAACTTTATTTCTCAACTTCTGAGCTATTGAATTTATCTATTAGAGATTTAGATCTTTCTACCCTATATTTCATAAAATTAACCAACTGTAAAACTTCTTCATTGGTTCTATTGACCAAATTTGACCTTACAGGTCAAATTGGGACCCCTATAGATAAAAACTTGAATTTTATATGTTTTAGGGGTTTAATATTTTTTCATGGGGTATATTATAGGTCTTTGTAAGTAATTTGATGCTATATTAGCCTTGGTCTTAGTCATATTAATCTTTGTATGTTAAAGTCATATTTGGGGTCATAGATGGAAGTGGAATAGTTTCCAAGGTGCTCAAGTGTCCTAAGTTCCTTTTAAAAGTCCAATAAGTGAGATTACCTATCAATAATGTTAGATCCATCTAAATCTTGTAGGTTATCTAACTGAAGATCAAAAAACTAACTGAAAGAGGGTATTTGGCACTTGTACGACCCATTAGGGAAGGTGACACAGGATATAAGGTCATGTAATGTATCTTCATATTATTTAGACTCAATTACATGTTTGAAATTATCTACAAGTGCCAATTTTGAGCCAAAACCATTCTACTCCTTCTTTATCCTTCTAGTCACATAGAACTAATCAGTAGTTTTATGATTGATACAGATAGTTGAAGAGGTTTTAGGTTGAAATAATTTGGGATGTGGTAGTATACTAAAATATATCCATTTCCATAATAATATTTCCAAGATTGATCAACCATGCTTTATGAACCATCCTTTATAAGTTGACTATGTTTTTCTGCTCACTATTTCCTAAACCTTATAGGTTTTGCTCCAATTTGGACAAGTTATTAAAACCCAATTAGTGATGTTAAATTTAGAGGATTTTAGATATCTTATTATATTCCATTTTGTTTTTGTGAGAAAATCATCTTAGGTTGGTAGATTAGTCTCATTTGGGATGATAAGCAATTTTCCATCATTTTTATGATCTTCATGATTTGATGGTGACTTCAATGAGTTTTGATAGGTTAATTATCATGTTTATAATGACCTATTGACCCCCCTTCATCTTTCATTCTCATACTCCAAGCAATTTTCCATGGGTACAGTTAATGCACTATGTATATGTAGGCAACTCCTTTAATATATAAGTATCTCATAAGGATGTCATGATACAAGGTGAGTTTTGATAGGTGTTTAAATATTTTGGAGTGGTAATAGTGTAATTTTTCACTTGTTGAAGGTTTAGAGTGAATCCTAAACATATATCTCTTATACACTACCCATACTACTACTCACTGCCTATACTCACAGTCTCCTGCCATTAATATGCACCTACAGGTGCCCTCATAGAGAATATAATATTTTTAGGAGTGTATGAGATAATAAAAAAATTTATGTTAGGAAGAGTCTATTTTAAACCTTTATAAAATGACCAAACTTCATTAAATCTCATAAACCTTGTATATTACCCAAGTTTGCTTCACTACCTATGTGTGAAAATACTCACCTAAAGATGACATTACAGAGATTTAAAGGTTCTTGTATGGGAAATTATAGACATGGTAAAACCTTATTTTAGATTATAGCACAAAAAATTATTGATTATAGGGATATTTTCACTAAAGAGTGAAAATAGAGGTCTGGTCAGTTTTGCCAAAGTCATACAATAGTGTTATAAGAAATTTTGATGCATCTTAATGTGTTCGTATTGTAGTCATTACATAGGAAATGGAATATGAAAGGTTTGGTGGGTATGTGATTAGTTTAAATTGGTTTTTTTTAGGCCAAAATTTTTGTTTTCATGTACTAAACATAGGTAGTGATCACCTACAGGCTTGAGCTATACGAGATCCTTTCACCCAATGTTAAAATAACAAGGAAAATTACCATGTTTATAAGATATTATGGATTTAAATGGATAATAATGGGCACTAATTCCATTATGATAAAATTTTTAGTGATTTTTTAAGGTCTATTGATCACCTATAGGTGTCCCATCATGCACATGTTCACCTACAGCCGGTTGTGAACCTCTATACCATCCATAGTAGAGTTGTGAATGGATATACCAATATTGGTTATTGAAAGAGGATTAAAAATAAATATAAAGGATCTCAATGGGTTTTTAATGAATATTTATAATATGTTTTGGGGATAAAATCCACCTATAGGGTCTACCTATAGTCACCTATAGGTGACTATAGGTAGACAATTAATTGAGACAATGTGTCTAAGGGATGGTTTAAGCTAAGATCAAGGTGAATAAATGAGTAAAATAATTTTAAAGTGGTTATTTAATATTAATTAAATGTTTTAGACATTATCTCAAGTCAAACTAAGCAAACATCACCTATAGGTATGGTGCCAAAGAGTAGAACATAGTCAAGGAATAACACTCAATTTGACCAGGCATAGAATATGAGGAATATGTGGAAGTTTGGAGGGAATATTGAAGGTTATAAAACATTAATAATAATAATAATATCCTCATAACACCTATTAGTGGAGATAGATTAGGTATAAGGTTCTAATGATGCATCATATAGTTCACATAGTAGAAGCTTGCATACAATGTCTTTCCCCATAGTCTATTTTGGTTTTCAATGATTTTGGAGGATCTATTATTGGGACCAGAGGTTGAAATTTTATGTATAATGTATTTAAAACTAGGAAAAACACATAAAACACTTGTTTTTATTGAGAAAATAGGGGAAGTTCCCTCTAATTTATCTTAGATAGAGGGCACTCCCTTGTGGACAAAACTAGCAGGTTTTGGAGAATAAGGTAAAATATGAGACAAAAATATAAAGAGACCCTTAAATAAGGTGTGATAAGTTATAATAAACCTAATAAAACATAAGAAACATATCAAAAAAGGAATGAACCTACCAAGGTGATCTATACCCTCAAACTTGTAGGCAAACCTATTAGGTAGGGTTAGGCCTAGAAGCCAAATGGAGAGTCATTTTCACTTCCACCTTGAAATTATCATTATAACCTATTGAATAATTTTATGGGGTAAATAAATAGGTATTAAATATTTTAGAATGAAAATAATACCAATTGGATGGACTAGAGCACAAGGGTTACAACAAGCCTGTTAGGTAAGGATTAAGCCTAGTGCTCAAATGAGAAGTCATCTTCAATTATAACATTAGGAGGGAATTATTTTTTATTATATCATGATTTTAGAGTAATTTTATATGTTAAAAAACTATTTTTATGTATATAAATTATAAGGAGAGACACTTTTGGCTTTGAACCAACTCAAACCTATAAGGAATGGAGAAACAGGTTGGATAAGAGAAGTTTAGATGCTCACATATTCTTGGAGGTTTTGCATGGGGATATAAGGAGTTATAGGAATTTCATGAATGTATTTAAATATGTTCTATTGGAATTTTTAAGAAACTTTAATGTCAGAGCTACCTGAATAAAGCTTAAGAGCAAAAATAGGCCTAAACCTTTGCTAAACCCTTAGAAGGACCTGATGAAGGAAATAAAGGAGATAATGCACCAAAATGGCATAGTTTGTACAAAAAAGGATTGGATGTTGTATAAGACTCAGTCAAGATCCTTACCATTAGGATTAGTTGTATTAAACTAGATAGATGGAGTGTAAAATAGGATATTTTTGATAGTTTTGTACATTGTGCAAGTTATAGGAGGTTTAAAGAGATGAAATCAACTTTAGAAGGAATATTAGGACTTAATATAACTCCCCATGACCATTTCATGTTTTGAAAAAACTATTAAGTGTTCCAAAAAAAGATCTCATCTCAGCCAGTCAGAACTGGCATAGTGAACATGATAGTGAGAAGCATGAAAGCTCTAAATGGATGTCTTATTAAGGTGTGTCTGATGCCTCTAAATCCATGGATGGTATTGAAAAGTGTCATAAACTAAATTTAATGAATTTTAATGGAAAAATTATGAATTTTTGGAGGCCAAGTGTGTAGGGTGTGTGAAAGAAGAGTATTTTGACTGTAGATGGTGATAGCTCATTTTGGGAAAAAATTAGATGACCAAGACTACAAAAAGTGCATGCAGATTCATGTATGAAAACCTTAAATCTCATTATAATCATAAAACCTATCCATAATCAGTTTTGTGATGTTCAAATAGGGATAAATTGTGAAGGTAATTTTTTGAGCCAACAAAGGGATATCCATGCTAGTTTTCATGAGGTTCATGACTTGGGAAGTCACTTGTCTATTCTAACCTTGCATGTTAAATTTAAAACCCTATTCTCATGCACAATTAACTAATTTTATTATATTTAAAAGTGTCTTTGTGACCTTTGGAATTATTTCTTCCTCTCTCTCTTAAGTTGTATAAGAACTAGTTATTTTGGCCTTTGTAAACTATGCTCTACCTGAGTATGACAAATCCATAATCGTTTACATACCATGGATAAATAAATAATCCTAATTTTTAACTCTTTTATTACTATTTATATTGTGTTTTACTTGGCTGATTAATCTTTCTTAGTGATAACTCTTGTTTCCTTAGCATGTTGTCTCATTCTCTCACCTATTTGTAGTTGGAAAACTTCTTCTTATAGGTCATGTGAAGTGTTATAGGAAGTGTCAATGTTGAGTGAGTTAGCCTATTAAATAGTGTCATTATAGACCTCTTTCCTATTCCTCTTAACCTAAACATTCACCATAACCTCATAATGAAACATTGATGTAAGAAGATGTAGAATGGAGAAGTGTATGTTTGGTTAGCCCTTTATTTTCATGTGTATCATGCAACTGGCTGGTATTCATAAAATAATTTGGTATATAAAATCATTTAGGATAGTTTTATTTCATTTTTATCTATCCTCTTCCCTCACAAAATATGTGTATAGTAGTGATTTACAAGTGGTACATCAAGGGAGCTGTCCCTATCTAGAAATTCATCTCACTCTTAAGCTACCCATAGCCTAGAGGTGTTTTAATTGTGCCACTTGGATGAGGAGAGATGAGATATCTCCTCAAAGGGTGAAAATCCAAGTGATAATAGTTTTTGGCATCCTTGGTGGGACTATTAGTCCAAGAAGTTGAAAGATTTTTGGTGTTGTTTTTCAAGACATTAGCCTTTGGAGGCATATATTTGAGCATCAATGGTGACTCCAAAGTTACATAAGCTATTCAAGTAACCCAGGTATTCATTTTAAAGATTTTTGATAGTCATTCCTTATGTTCTTGCTTCCTAATGAATTTTTATGGCTAACTTTGGTGTTGATTATTGTTTTATACAAGTTGGTGAGGTTTATCAAGTGTATGGCATTTCCTATTAGCCTTGTCATGATATTTACCATTTATAATATGATTCTTACCAAATATAATATGACCAATATCAACCTTATCATGATTTTTATTCATACTATAACTAGCCTCCTCAATATCTTGCTTCTCCTAATCAACCTAATCACTCCTTTAATCAGTCCATTGTAACTTTCAAACAAACTCTCTTGGGATTTGAGAGGTACATGATGGATCTTAACACACTAAATGGATATGGTAAAGATGTTCCTATTAATATTATTCATAAGGTGAGAGATGCATTAGATTTTTTTAAAATATAGTGGGATCTTATTGAGAGAGCAAATTGGTAAAGGCTCACAAGTGAGATGTTAGATGTGAGTGGCTTAGTTTCATCCTTAGAAGATAAGATAATAACTCATGAGGAATAGCCTCACAAAATATTTCAACTTACATAATGTTTCTATAAATTTCACATGATTCTTACTCATAAATCCAATCAAGTTCATCAAAGTCATCCTTTTCCCAATCAACTGGAAGAGAGAGTTGGAAAGACAAGCCTTATTTTTGAAGTAAATCTTGTTAGGAAGATTGAGTTAGACAATAGGTAGATGAAATAGTCCATATCATTAGAAAATCAAGTGGAATATAAGACCTCATTCCCTCTCCCATTACATCCCTACCTCAAGAAGTGAATTCTAGATATGAAATCCCAAGTTGGAGACAAGGTGGGAAGTCCAAACCTAAGGAGATCCCAAGTTTCTTGAAATCTTCTTCCACTCCTAAAATTGCATAACCACCTCAAGAAGAGACTATTAATCCTAACATCCTAAGCTAGAATAATGGGGAAAGAAAGAGGATAAAAGCCTAGATAAAGAGTGTGAGGTTGAGAAATAGTTTGATCCAGTGTAAGTCCCTCACATCCTTCCTCAAGAGATCTCTTATTCTCCATATCTGCCCTATTGTACTCCTCATCCTCATGAATATTCCTATGGAATTAAAGAAATACATTTCCAAGAAAACCTAGACAAACAAATTTAAGATTTAGTTTCAAGGTTGAAACTGCTAAGTCAAGGTATGATGGAAGTTTTAGAGCCCAAAGAAGAACCTATGCCTAAACACACCCATCTAAACTTCCTCAAAAGAGTGATCAAGATAAATCAGATGTCAATAAAGTGATTGTCAAATAGAAGGAAGAAAATCAAGCTATTTTAGCCCAAGTTTTTCCTCCTCTTCCTCAAAAGCTTCTAAAAGGATCCCCTACATTTCTCTCTCAATCTGATTTTGAGTTCTATGTTTCACCTCCACCAACTAGTTCATCTTGTCCTCACCCCATCACCATTTACCTTGATGGAAATATTGTATGGGAACCTAAAGAGGAGAATTTAGTTGAGGAAATTTTATAACTCTTTCTTAGATAAAGTGTAGCTCCTTAGAATCCTCTCTAGGATAAGTCACTTGATTTCAAGATGCCTTGTCTTGGAATCACTAAGAAGGAGAAGGAGATTGAGGATTTTTTAGTCCTTGAGAAGAAAAATCAGGTTATAATGGTTGAAGTACAACTTGAGAGCCCTCAATAGGTTCTAAATTTTTAAGAAGAGGAAATCATTATAGGGACTCCCTTTGGTGATCACAAGTGCAATTCTACCTTTTTGTATGAAAAGAAACATGCTTAAGACTCTTTTATAGCTGTCTATGAGGAATGTGACAAAAACATGAAAAGGGAAGTACTTGAAGAAGACTATACATCTGATCAAAACATTATGGATAATCATCTCAAGAATGAAGATGAATGTGCTATTAAGGATGGATAATAATTTCAAGTCATCCCCCAAGAGGTTGTAGTCCTAAGAAAATCTCTTGAAACCAAGGTGGAAGTTGTTATTCTTGAAGATGACCCAATACCTTAGCCTAACTTTGAATCACCCTCAAATGAATTGGATCCTGAATAACACCAGATTGATGACCTCATAAATCAAGAATAAAATATTTAAGAGGTAATGGTTCTAGATGATAAAGAGGATAAAGATGATTAACAACTAAAAATGAAGTTATTTCAAGAGCTTGAAGAGATTTTCCAAGTTGGGTCAAGTACATGACAAGGTGAAGAAAGAGTCTTAAATGGAGGACAATAACCAATATTGGGTAGAATATTTAAAGCTCCTTGATGAGGTAGAAGAACTTGTAGCTGAGAACAAACACAATCTTATTGAGAGAACTATAGAAATCAAGAAGGTATGTTTTTTTGAACCACCATCGGTGGTTATAATTGAGGATCCATATGAGAAATTTGAGGCTATTTGGATGCAAGAAGAGCTCATTTCCATATCCAACTTATTTGGAACTGGCTAGTTCTCCTTCAACATCATGCTAATGAAGTTGGAAAACATCATGAAAAAGTTTGAGGCATCAATGTTAAGAATCAAAAGACTATATTTCTCATTCATTCCTTCATATCATGAAAAAATAAGGGTTTCAAACTTCCCCTTTGATCTAGGAGGGATTTTTCATCTCAGGTTAGTTATTTTTTAAGTTAATTTGTTTAGTTTGGTGTGTGTATTCCATGAGTGCTCATAAAGCACATGTATATTTATTTTTGCTTTGTGTGTGTCTTTTATTTTGTGTGTTTGAGGTAGTCATTAGTCTTGTATTGATCAAAGCTTGTTTTCAAGTTTCAGGTCCTCTTGTTATGTTTTATACTTTAGATGATTCCTTAATCCTAATGGACTCATAAGGCTACTAGTCTAGTTAGCATAACAAACATGCTACCCCTATGAGTCACTAATTTGTTGACCAAATTTGACCTTGTAGATAAAATTTGGACCCCTATAGGTAAAAAATTGAATTTTTAGATGTTTTATGGGTCTAATATTTTTTCATGGGGTATATTATAGGTATTTTTATGTAATTTGATGCTATATTAGCCTTGCTCTTAGTCATATTAAACCTAATGTCTTTTTAAGTCATTTTTGGGTGACATATATAAGTGGCATGGTTTACAAGGTGTACAAGTATCCTAAGTTCCTTTAAAATGTCCAAGAAGTCAGATTCCTTGTCAAGAATGTTAGACCCATCTAAATCTTTTAGGTTATCTAATTGAAAATCAAAAACAACTTGAAAAGAGGGAGTTTGACACTTGTACGGCCCATGAGGGAAGGTGAAATGTGGGAAAAGGTCATTTAATTTATCTTCATATTCCTTAAACTAAATTAAAAAATTTAAATTCTTTGAAATTTCTAATTTTTAGCTAAAATGGTTCTGCTCCTTCTTTGTCTTTCTAGACACAAAGAAGTGATCAACAAGTTTGTGTTTGGTATAAATAGTTGAAGAAGTTTTAGTTAAAAATACTTTTGGAGGTGGAAGTAAAATTAGAAAGATAAATTTACATAAAAATATTTCCAATATTGGTCAACCATGCTTTATGAACCATCCTTTATAAGATGACTATGTTTGTTTTGCTCGCTATTCCTATACTCTATAGGTTTTGCTCTAATTTAGACAAGTCTATACAAACCATTTGGTGATGATGAATCAAAAGGATGCTTTATATATTATTATATTCCATTTATGATTATTTTTAGGTTTCATGGTATTTTGGTGAGTAAATAATCTCAGGTTGGTAGATTAGTCTCATTCAGGATGACATGCAATTTTCCACCATTTTGAGGATCTTCATAAATTGATGGTGACTTCACTAAGTTTTTATAGGTTCAAAATCATGTTTATAATGATATATTAACCCCCCATTCACATTTTAATCTTATTATCTAATCAATGTTTCATGGGTACAGTCAATGCACTATGCATATGCCAACAACTCCTTGAATATACAAGTATCTCAGAAGGATGTCATGATAAAAGGGGAGATCTAATATGTTTTTCAAATATTTTGGAATGGGAAGAGTGTCATTTTTAATTTTTTTAAGGTTTAGAGTGAATCCCAAGAATGTATATCTTATACACTACCCATACTACTACTCACTGCCTAAACTCATAGTCTCCTACCATTAATATGCACCTACAAGTGCTCTCATGGAGAATATCATATTGTGAGGAGTGTCTAAGCTAATAAATGTTTTTATGGTAGGAAGAGTGTATTTGAAACATTTGGAAAGGTACCAAACTTCATTAAGTCTTGTAAATCTTATATATTATCCAATTTTGCTTCTCTACCTATATATGAAAATACTCACCTACATGGGACATTACAAAGCTTTGAAGGTTCTTGTATGGGAAATTAGAGACATGGTAAAACCTTATTTTGGATTCTATCATGTGATTTGACCACTATAGACCTTATTTAGGTGTATAATGGAAAAATTTAAGTATGGATCACCCTCAAACACAAAATGACTAAGTAGAGGTACATTTTCCCTAAGGAGTGAAAACATAGGTTTGGTCATTTTGCCAAAGTCATACAACAGGATTATAAGAAATTTTGATGCATCCTAATGTGTTTTTATTGTATTAATTACATATGAAAATAACTGTGAAAGATTTTGTGTGTAGGTGATTAGTTTAAATTAGTTTTTTTGAGGCCCAAAGTTGTGTTTTCATGCACTAAACTCAGGCATTGATCAACTACAAGCCTGAGCTATAAGAGATCCTTTTACCTAATGTTTCAATTAAAAGGTAGATTACCATGTTTATAAGATATTATGGAGTGAAATGGATACTAATGGGCATGTATTAAATTAGGAGAAGTTTTTTAGTGATATTTCAAGGTCTAGTGATCACCTATAGGTGTCCCATCATGCACATGTTCACCTACAGCTGGTTGTGAACCTCTATACCATCCATAGTAGAGTTGTGCATGGAGATAACAATATTGGTTGTTGAAAGAGGATTAAAAATAACTCAAATGGATCTAAATGGGTTTATAATGAATATTTATCACAATTTTTGGGGATAAAATCCACTTATAGGGTCTACCTATAGTCACCTACAAGTGATTGTAGGTAGTTAGTTAACTGAGACAATGTGTCCAAGGGATGGTTTAGGATAAAATAAAGGTGAATAAATTATTAAAATAATTTTTAAATGGTCAGGTAATATTAAATAAATGTTTTAAACATTTTCTCAAGTCCAACTAAGCAAACATCACCTACATGTATGGTGATAAAGAGCATAAAATAGTTAAGGAATAACACTAAGTTTGACCAGGTAGAGAGTATGAGGAAAATGTGGAAGTTTGGAGGGATTATTTAAGGTTAAAACCCATTAATAATAATAATAATAATAATAATAATAATAATAATAATAATAATAATAATAATAATAATAATAATAATAATAATAATAATACCCTATTAGTGGAGATAGAGTAGGGAAAAGGTTCTAATGATGCATCATACAGTTCACATAGTAGAAGCCTGCACACAGTGTTTTTCCCCACGGTCTATTTTTGTTTTTAATGATTTTGAAGGATCTAATATTGGGAATAGAGGTTAAAATTTTATGTATAATTTATATAAAACTAGGATAAACACATAAAACATTTGGTTTTCCTGATCAAATAGGGGAAGTGCCCTTTATTTTATCTTAGACATGGGGCACTCCCTTGTGAACAAAACTGGTAGGTTTTGGAGAAAAAGGTAAAAGATGAGAAAAAAATATAAAAATACACTTCAAAATGTGTGCTAATATATAATAAACATAATACAAATATCACAAAAGGAAGTAACCTAATAAGTTTATCTAAATCCTCAAACTTGTAGGCATACCTATTAGGCAAGGTCAGGCCTAAAAGCCAAATGGAGTCATTTTCACTTCCACCTTGAGATGATAATTATAAAATATTGAAGAATTTTTATGGGGTAAATAAATATGTATTAAATCTTTTATAATGCAAATAATCCCAATTGGATGGCCTAGAGCACAAGGGTTACAATAGGCCTATTAGGCAAGGTTCAAGCCTAATGCTCAAAAGAGAAGTCATATTCAATTATAAAGTTAGGAAGGAATTATTTTATATTTTAGAATGATTTTGGAGTCATTTTATATGTGAATAAACTCTTTTTATGTATATAAATCATAAGGAGAGGCACTTTTGGCTTTGAACCAACTTAGACATTAAGGGAATAGAGAAGAAGGCTTGATATGAGAAGTTTAGATGCTCACATCTTCTTAGAGGTTGTGCATGGGGATATAAGGAGTTTGGGTAAGTTTATGAAGGTATTTAAATATTTTATAGTGGTATTTTTTAGCAACTTCAATGTCAGAGCTTCATGAAAAAATCTTAAGAGCAGAAATAAGACTAAACACTTGGAAGGACCTGATGAAGAAAATGAAGGAGATAATGCACCAAAATGGAATAGTTTATCTAGAAAAATGATTTTATGTTGTATAATAATAATTTATTATCCATAACATCAAGATTATTTATATGGAATTATATGTATGGAGTGCAAAATAGGGCATTTTTGATAATTTTATGCATTATGCAGGTTCTAGGAGGTTTCAAGAGATGAAATAAAGTTTGGAAGAAATATTATGACTTAATATAAATCTAAATTCCCATTTAATGTCTTGTAAAAACTTATAAGTGTTCTAAAAAAATCTCTCATCTCAGCCAGTCAGAACTGGCATAGTGAACATGATAATGAGAAGGGTGAAAGCTTTAAGTGGATGTCTTTTTAAGGTGCCTGATGCCTCTAAGGACATGGAGGGTCTTTAAAAGTTTAATAAAATAAATTTAACTAATTTTAATATAAAAATAATTCATTTTTGGAGGCCAAGTGTGTAGGGTGTGTGAAAGAAGAGTTATTTTGACTGTAGATGGTGATAGCTCATTTTAGGAATATTTTAAATGACTAGGACTACAAAAAATGCATGGAGAGGCATGTATAAAATAATTCCATCTCATTAAAATAATCTCACTTTCCATAATTATTTTTGGGAATTTAAAATAGGGATAAATCATGCAGGCAGTGTTTTGAGCTAGAAAAGAAAATTTCATGCCACTTTTCATGAGTTTCATGACTTGGGAAACCACTTGTCTCTTCTAACCTTACATGGTCCATTTTACACCTTCTTATAATGTACAAGTAACTTATTTTATAATCTTGACAAGTTTCCTTGTGACCTTTTAACTTATTTCTTCTCCTCTCTCTCAATTTTTATAAGAACTTGCCATTTTGGCCTTTTCAAACTATACTCCACCTGAGTATGGAGAAGCCTTGCTCATTTTCATACCATGGATCAATAAAGAGTACTAATTTTTACCTCTTCCATGAATATTTATAGTGTGTTTTAATTGGATGATTGATCTTTCTTAGTGATGACTCTTGTTTCCTCAGCATGCTATCTCATTCTCTCACTTATTTATAGTTGGAAATCTTCTTCTTGTAGGTCATGTGAAGTGTTCTAGGAAGATTAAAGGTTGAGTGAGTTATAATATTCAATATTGTCATTATATACCTATTTTCTAGTCCTCCTAGCCTAAACATTTACCATAACCTCATAATGAAACATTGATGTAAGAAGATGGAGATTGGAGAAGTGTATGCTTGATTAGTCCCTTATTCTCCTATGTATCATGTAGCTGGTTGGTAGTCATCAACAAATTTGGTGTATCACCTCTTTTAGGATAGTTTTATTTTAGTTTTCTTTATCCATTTTCCCTCATGACATTTAGGCATAATAGTGATTTACAAGTGGTACATCAGTCGAGCTATCCCTATCTAGGGATCCACCTCATTCTTAGGCTACCCACAACCTAGAGGTGTTTCAATTATGCAACTTGGATGAGGAAAGTTGAGACATCCCCTCAAAGGGTGAAAATACAAGGGATAATAGGTTCTATATATGGTTATTTCAACTTCTTCCTTGAATTTTTAATAAGATTCCTAGAGGAGGTTCTCAAAATTAGGCCTGTTAATGAGCTCATCTGTAGGAGTAATCACATTAATGAAGCTTGTATATACAAAAAATTCCAAGGCCTTGCTTTCATGTCTTACAAAAAGTCTTAGTAATGTTTTCATTTGATTATGTTAATTGAGTGAAGCACACCTTCTTAAAGTTACATAATTTAGGCACTAAGATGCATCCATGATATTCATCAAGTTTAATTGATTGAATGCACTAGTTCTAGAAAATTAAACCAATAAATTCATTCTCTTTTAAAATTCCCTCATTTGATGCCAAAAATTTGTGACATTCACTCTATTAGATTGGATTCCTATTATGGAAGTCTGGATGTTATTCAAAATATTATATATCTTAGTAGCTACACTTTGCACATCATCAATAATTTCATAAGGAGCCTATATGGTTTTTCTCTAATATAACCTTTTGAAGGCATTATATTTACTCTGGTACATCCCTTTCATGGTTTCACTCATAGTATCCACAAAAGCATAAAATTCCTTTGTATACTTTATGGGATCATTTGGGTTCCTCTTGGGAATTTTTGGTAAAGGAAACATGTTTTCCCTTTGTTTGAACTTTATCTCTTATCTTGTCCTAAGATTCGCTGCCTTCCTTTTCCTAACCCTTTGGATAATTACACTCTTATTATCAAATCAGGTGGAAAACATGGGTAGATCAATAACCATTAGAGGTAAAATCAATAAGAGGGGGTAAATAAATGACCCCAAATAATCTAGCTTCAATTTTGACATTTATAAATACTTAATCATCTACCACAAGCATTCATGAAACATATACAACATTCATAGCAATGAGAAAGAGAGACATTGCAACATAAATCACATAACACATGACATACATGGGAAACCATCCTAGGGAATAAAACCCATTGAAAATTTTAATTAGACTACTATCTTATAATAACAAGATCTAATTTAGACCATCTACAAATGATCAAGGAACTACATCCCTATTTAGTGAGACTTCAATCCCATACCACACTTGTCTAGCTAAGCTACAAAAATAACCAAATATTTTAGAAAGTTTCACCTTGAAAGGAGGCTAAAACCACCTTAGATTTTGAGTTAACATAATAAAACCTATGAACACATCCAACTATGCACTGATGTCTTCAACACTTGATGATGGACCTTTGATTAACACACTTCACCTTCGCTCACACTCAATTAACAAGTGCACTATTCTCCCAACAAAATTATGACCAATAAGTCATACAAATAATCTTCAATCTATTATACTCTTGAACTAATCCTAAGGTCACTCTACCCCTCCCTTACTCCATAAAACACACACACAAGCCTCTCTCCAATCTCTCACATAAAGTCTTGAACCCATCATCTTTAGTTCCACTATTTATAGAGAAATCTTGATAATCACTAACTTGGTCAGCCATTAGGCATGCCTTAGCCATTAAGGCATATATAAAATTAAAATCATGGCTCAATATAATATTTATAGGTTATCCATAACATAGATGGGTCACTCTTAAGGAACTACACCTTTTAATAGGGCCCTTATAGCCCTTATAGGTCTTATGTGAACCCATGCACTCCATTATCACTCCATTGAGCAAAATAAGAACACACGAACACTTTAAAATACATGGTTCCACTCCTTATGTCCCTTTTGACATCCTAAAATGACCATATTTAACTTAGATCACCTTTGTGTATGCTCAAATAACTCAAACACTGACCTCGTGCACACAATCACCATGAATGAACACATAATCAGCTTATTAAGCATTGTTCATAATCAAGATAGATTGATCATGCCTATAAAAATGACATAGATCATTCTCAAAAATTCTATAACATGTAATAATAGCTAATTTATTGTGATATATTAATACATCATCAATACAATCTTTAATATCATTCTCAGGTCAATTACAGAACAAGCATAAACACACAATCAACTTCTAGGCTCATTATCTTTGACTTTACTCACTTTTAGATCTTCAAATCCATATTTTTGGATGTGCCTTAGAGTCCTCTATCACTTTTATTTTTACTACACTAGAAAATTTGAGTTATATCAAAATATATGGATGAAATATAGATCTCTAGTTTTTCCTGTGTTAAATTCAAATATTTGAATTAAAATGGTCATAGTTAATCTTTGAAAAAAATTCTCAAATCTCATGTCCTCATTGCTCATATCAAGTACACACCATCGATCTATTTTAATCTTTAATTCATAGGTGCCAATGTATAGACACTAAACCTTAGTCACTTTGATCTCATCTTGTGTAGCCTTGAAACTTTGACTCAAAATGTTCCATCGATATCTATGGGTTGACCAGATCTTCAATGATCAATGTTCATCATTTTATCAATCTATATGAATGCACTCTCACCATTGGATCATTATCCTATACCTTTGTTAAGTAATTAAACATCAAGCACCTATCCAAATTTGTGTCCTCTTAACATCTTTGAGAAACATGCACCATTGATCTTGCTTGAACATTAGCACTTTAAAAAATGATAAAGTATAGAGACCCTTTTAAAATGCCTAAGTATCCATTTTTGATCCTTAATAACTTCTTCTGCACTTGCATGATCTCCAATTTGGACTAAATGATCTTCTCATAAAGGATAATCCAACCCTATGACATAATATTCTTGAAAACCTCACACATGTGAGATATAATACCATTAAAATGCCTTCTCAAAATCTTCTATCACAGAGCCAACTATGCCAAAACCTCCTTGAGAGGCCAACTTTGGTCATCCATAACTTTTGCCATGATTTAATGCATGATCTCAAATTTAGTGTGAATCATCTATGCTAAAAAATAAACAAACCCGTATAATCATATTCTATTGATACCTCCACATGTGAAAGATATAACACCATCAAAATGCTCACTTGGTTCTTCTTTCCACACTACAAAAATGATTATGGGAAAACACAGTCAAATTGCTTGGGAGCCCAACTTTGTATATGCATATATTTTGACGTGATACATTACATACTATCAAAATTAGTATAAATAAAATAGGCACAAAAATTAATACATATATATGGTCATTTTGTCTTGACACCTCCACGCATGTGAATTATACCCTCATCAACATGCTTATTCAACTCTTTCTGGCCATATTGCAAATTTGGTTAAGTATGGAAAAATAATGAATTCTGACTAAGAAGCCAAATTTGTACACTCATATACTTAACCAAACTTTGATGAATTACTTGAGATACAGTTCATAATAACTAGGGACTAATTTGATCACAACAATTTGACCCATTCCCCTTAAATCCTTCCCATATGGCAATGGTGATGTCATCAAACTACCTATCATATTTTCTATCAATGGACCCAGATTGTCTAGATGAGAATAATGATGAATCAAGGGAATTCCACTCATGAACATAATCATTAAATTCATTATTAACTTCTAAAAGGCCCCTTGCACATGATAAAATCACCATACTCAACCTTGATCCTCTCTATCCATGTCAATACTAAAGATTAACCAACCATACATAAAGCACACTAGAACAAGCACATTGCACACTTTGTCATTGTTACTTAAGATATCAAAGAAATTCATCTACCCAAAAAGATATCTCCAAGACATCACCATGACATCAATGAAAATACTCCAAAAATATCCCCCTTTATCATTGATGTCAACAACCATCATATATAGAAATATACAACTCACCTTCTCTCTCTTCAAAGCATTCCCATAATAAGAACTTTCTCCCCAATAGGAATTTTCTACCCCTTTGACATAATGATAAAGTGGGCATAATATAATATTAAGGACCTTAAAATGATTCAAATAGGAAATGACCATCTTAGAAATATGATACAAACTCCCCCTTACCTTGAGCCTACTTCTACTTGTCTTAATAACCTCCTCTTGCTCCATGCCAACACTCTCTTCAATCAAGCACTACAACTAATGAATAAAGAACACACAAAACCATATAAATATGATGGAAAACATCAATAATTATTTGAGAGTGATTCCCCCTAATAACTCTGAGAAATTACACCTTTGATCATCTTCAGATCTCCACACACCATGAAGAACCATCACACATGCTAAATAGCCTTCTCTCTCAAGCTTCTATAAAGACCACTGATAGAAATTCATGCCACTCAAAAAATAAGAAACATGCACTAAACCTACTTGAAAACTCTCCTTGAAACACACATATGTTGCTCTTTTGGAGAAACTAAGCAAAAACCACTCTTCTTCAAATTAGTCCTATCTAGCCTTCTTATAGCCTTACCTAGAAATTACAGAGCTCACAATTTTTTGAAGATACATATTCAAGACCTGAAACTCCATATATGTATCAAACTAATATGCTCCCTCAATCACACAAATTTTCATCACTAGGATCATCTTCTGTAACATACTTCCTTCACAAACTTGCTAGCCAATTAGCCTTCCATATTGATAAAAAGTTGAATAACTTGAGAAGCATAAACCTTTAATTCTATGTTAATATTGATTTGACAACCTATTTGGCCCATTTAAAATATTAAGAATAATCAGACCTCAATTCACAAGGTAAACCAATTATCTATCATGGCCTAAAACCCTAGAATCTCAAAACAAGTAGAGTTAATAAACCTCTTTCTGGTCAACTCATATCTCTGAAACTACTTTCAAACCTATAAACACCCATCACATAGTTATGAATCAATAGATGGGATTCCACACCATTTATAACCCATACATCCTATAACCCTTTTTAGGCATGCTTAACCTTAATCCAAAAACTAAGAAAACTGAGAGCACCAATAAATCTTCAATAGGCACAAACATACCTTCAAACCATAAAAACACCTGGAGCACATCACAAATAAGTTTATAGACATTTATAAGAACCAAAATCTTATTTTCATTCCATCAATATCATTAATCCACCTGGAACCACCCATTCTAAATCTATACTATAGATCTTTCACAAACTTGATTCTCCATTTAAATGAGTCTCTTAAGAAGCATAGATAGAGACACCTTCTATACCTCAACGCTCTAAAAAAAATACCTCCTCAGATTCCATCTCCTCCTTGTTCATCTGATATTTTTAATTCTTTTTCTTCTTCTTTAGCTTAGGATAAATAACTTCCTCATACACTACAACATTTTCCTTTTCTTTTATGATTGAATTGATAATACATGGAGACAACATAAACTCATTACATACCTTTTCATCTAAAGAATATTCCTTATAGATTGGAAGCTTATCATTAGGAAAAAAAAATTGATATTCTTTATATGATACATGCTCAACAATACTAGGATGTTCACATGGATCCATGCATACCTTAGGACTGGCCTCAATCAACACCTTGGTCTTCTCCTTAAGCTTGATTTCTTCATTATCAACATGAGCAGATAATGAGACCTCTTGGTAATATTCAATTTTTGAAGCATTCTCCATCATAGCAAATAGATTACTTGTACTTGTAGTCTCATCATGACTCACACTTGTCACCTTTGGCTTCTATGTGTTAACTTGCCTTATTCCTTGAACTCTAGGAGCTTGATTAAATATATTTTATCTCATAGGCCTTTTCTTGCAAAAGATAGAAATGTGACCTCTCTATTCATAATTTTAGCACACCATACCTTTTGCAATAAATGTATCTTTCCTTACCTTATTTGGATAAAAATTTGAAATGTGTCATATATCATGACAAACAAAACAACCTCCCCTTTTTGAAGAGGACTCACCTTATCTAATATTATGTGGACAATGGTTTGCAAAGTGTCCCACATCAAGAAAATTAAAGCACCTGATTTTGTTCACACCTTTTGACTGATGACCCCCATCATAGTCCCATAAAAATTCATTTCTAACAGGTCCCTTACACTCTCTATCCCTATGACCAAATTGATTGCATGTATAATAGTAACCATTGAATCTTGCATACCTCATGAAATTTGGTTATTTGATCTAATTTTTATTTATTCTATCAACACCTTCAATCCTTATTTGATGATTTGTCTTCAAAGTATGATTGTCATAGTTTATATTAGTCTTTATCTTGTCTTGAGTTATATTCTTTTTTCTTCTTCATATCCAAGACTAGTTATATTACTAACATGCTTTTTAACACTCATAATATTGTCTAGATTATATGAGATCTTTTCAAATCTCACAAATGTCTTCACCTTACTATCTATCTTTTCTAGCTCAT
The DNA here is from genome assembly GCA_037957365.1 of Torreya grandis. Classification (NCBI taxonomy): domain Eukaryota; kingdom Viridiplantae; phylum Streptophyta; class Pinopsida; order Cupressales; family Taxaceae; genus Torreya; species Torreya grandis. Next base: position 533,551 of record JARHVA010005464.1, on the reverse strand, counting down.
ATTTAAAATATTAATTTTTAGAAACATACCTTGAACATTCATCTTTTTTAACTTTTAGGATTGTAGATAGAATTTTCAATTGAAAATTGAAATGTTTGATCATATCTTCATGCTCCTTGGTGTCTTCATTCAATCTTGCCTCATACACACTTAATTTTTCCTCATAGTCCTTGAGTTTAGATTTCATCTTCTTATTGATATTCTTCTCAATTTTCAATTCTTCAAGAGCATTCATCAAAATAGTGTCATAGTCTACCCCATCTTCATCATCATCTGAATCACTCCAAGTAGACTCCTTCTAATTTGATTAACTTCCTTCCTCATCCATGAATAGGGCTTCATCTTTAGCAAGACCATCATCTTCATGATCATATTCTGAGTCATTATCTTCACTCTCATCTGATAAGCTACAATCTTCTTTGGTATAAAGACTCTTCTTGTTCTTGAAGGAATATTTTAAATTAGATATTCACCCTTTAAGGAGATTTCTAATCTCTCCTAATCCAAGTGGCACAATGGAAACACCTCTAGGCTTGTGGGTAGCCTAAGGATGAGGTGAATCTCTTGATAGGGCTAGCTCCCTTAAGTACCACTTTGGATCATAACTAAACCTAAACATCTGAGTGGGAAATGGGAGAGAGATAACTAAAAGCAAAGTATACTAAGGGGGGTGATACAACAAATAATATGATGACTTCCAACCAGCTTCATGTTACATTTGAAATCAAGGGACAAACTAAACATACACTTCTCTAATCTGCATATTTTTACATCAATGTTACATTATGAGGTAATGGATGATTATGCAAATATAGGAGGACTAGACAAGAGGCCTTGAATGGCATGTGTGAATAGACTAACTTACTCAATCCTTGACATTTCCTAAGACACTTCACATGTTATACAAGAAAAATCTTTCAAAATATAAATAGGATGAAAGAATAAGACAATATGCTAAATAATCCATAGTATTCACTAAGTAATATCCAACATTAAAGTAAAAAACACTATGAATAGTCATGAAGAGGTAAAAATAAGTAGTCTTATTTATAAAATGGTATGTAAATGAGCATTTCTTCACCATACTTAGGTGGATCATAAGTTACAATGGCCAAAATGGCTAGTTCTTATAGAACTTGAGAGAGAGAGAGAGAGGAGAAGAAAGAATTCCAAGGGTAACAAGGAAAATTTTCAAGCTAAGAGAATTAGTTACTTGTGCATGAGAAGAGGATGTGGGATGAACCATGTAATGTCAAGAAGCATAAGTTTCCATACAAGGCATGAAACTCTTGAAAAGTGGCATGAAACACTTCATTTTGGCTCAAAAAATTGCCTTCATGATTTGAAGCTATTTTAATGTCAAAAAAATGATTATGGATAGGTCTAATGATTGGAATGAAGGGGAAGGATTTTAGACACACCTCTCCATGCATTGGTTGTAGGCCTGGTCATTTAGAATCATTTAGAAAGGAGCTATCACTGCTTACACTCTAATAAATTCTACTTTCATGCACCCTACACACTTGGCCTCAAATTTGGCATTATTTTCCCATGTAAATCCATACAATGTAGTTGATTACAAGTTTCAATATCTTACATGGCCTTAGAAGCATCAAAGACACCTTAAAATCACTTCCACTTGGATTTTTCACACTTCTGGCTAGCTTGGTCACTATGTCAGTTTTGATTGGATGAGATGAGAGATATTTTTCAAACTTTTAGGAGTGTTTATGAAGAAATAAATTATCTTATTTAGTTAGTACAAGTCTTAATCTTCCCCCCAAAGTTGATTGCATCTCTTGAAACCACTTGTAGCATATAAAACACACAAAATAGTCAAAAGTACCATTTTTTATACCTTGTCCATACAATTTTGTACAATCTAAAATGGTGGGAAGGAGCCTAATAGAGTATTATACAAGGTCCAATCCTCATTTAAGTCAAACTAGTTTTTTAGAGTAGCTATCCAACTCCATTTCCCCAAATTGGTCATTGACAAGGGTTTGTAAGGGTTTTCAATAGTTTTCCTTCTTAATATTTGTTCATAAAGCTATGAAAATTTAATTGGAAAAAAATTACACAAAATTTTCTTAAATACCCCTGATAACCTCCCCAAACTCCTTTGTCTACCATGCAAGGTCTCATGAAAGGTGTGAACATTTAAACCTCTCTTATCAAGTTATTTCCTCTATTCCAATAAGATTGAGTTGTCCTAAGGACCAAAAATGGCTTCCATTATTACTTACTTACAATTTTAAGGCTTTTACACATCTGATTTGACCCTTTAAACATGATCCAATCCATTTGAGTGATCATCTAAGGCTAAAAGTGTGAATGACTCCATATTTGTCTTTAGCCTAGAACCTTGTCTAATAAGCTTGACTAAGACCCTTGTGGTCTAGGCAATATAATTAGTTTATTTAAATTTAAAAATTTAACATATATATAATTACCCTAAAAACATTATTTAATAAGTTATAAATCCCACCTAAGGATATAAGTGAAAATGTCCTCTCGTTTGGGCTTTAGGCCTAAACATGCTTAGAAAGGATGACTAAAAATTTAGCAATCTAAACCATATTGATTGGTTTCATAATTATATTTTTTTCCATGATTTTAAATCTGTCTTAAAAATTATTACACTTTCTTGGAAAGTTCAATCAGCTCCTTAGATCACCTTTATACCTCTTTTGTAAAGACTATAGGGTTTTGCTTATAAGGGAAGTCTCATCTATCTGAGACAAAATAGAGGGAAATTCCCCTATTTGATTAGATAAAATTAATGGTTTAATATCTTCCCAAATTCATAAATATAAATTATACAAAAAAATAGATCTTTATTAGGTCATTTGACCCCTCAAATGCACTAGAAACCCAAGACAGACTTCTAGGCAAAGGACTGTGCATGGGTGTTTAAAAGTAGATTATGCCTTACTTGCCTATAGCTATTTGTCTATTATATATTCATAATTAAAACTCCATGAGACTATATTTACCATAACTAAAGGATTATAATCCTCACTTATCCCCTAAACCTATACAATTCTAAGGTAGGCCTGTGTAAAATGGATTGTGTGCAGGAATTTCACATGTGGACTAAGTTTTACCTATTTGAGGATATTTATTTAATTTTATTTTCCATGTATAAATACTATTTATCTAATGAATATAAATATGAATATATACTTATTTTTTATCACTTCAACTTTTCATATCCCTTCTCCTTTCATGTGTTTCTCAAGATTATATGTTTAAACCCTGATTGTGTTCTATCTTGGACTACACCTGTAGGTGAAAACTAATGTTTTGACTTAAAATAAAATGTAAAAAACATACCATACCTTCCTTATAGTCATTTTTCATTAGTTTTGACTCCCTCATTTGATTCCTAAGCACTACAAACACTTCAAGATCCTCAAATTTTCTCACTGTTATATTATAGTCATCCATATTAGACTGTGTTTTTGTTTTGGAAGGGAACATAAAGGTAATCATGGTTTTATTATACTTTTAAAACCTTTAATTATATCCTTTTATGTTTTTTACACCAATTTAGATCCATTCTATCCACCTTGTATGTTATATTCTCATCAAGGGGCCCCAATACTGCTCTCTACCCCTCACAACCAACTACAATTGACTGTGAGGGGTCATGTAGGTGCATGATTCACTTGAAAAAGACTTAAAATCACCTTGTGTATCTTTGAGGAATTTAAAAACACCTTCCACTAACCAAAATGATATCTATTCCATGTTTAGGACTTTGCCTTAAATGATGCAAGAGCTAAAATCTACTATAAGTCGACTTTTTAGGCAAAAATAAACTTGTAGGTGAGTATAAGACCCAAAAAATACTGTTTAAACCTCCTTATTATGATCCTTTAGGTGATAGATGTTTCCTTCAACTATATGGAACCATTACCATATTATGGCATGATCTACTTTACAACCTTGGGTGCTGGGTCAGTTTAAAGGTAAAATCTTGTAGATGATATTGCAAGAAATCAATGTTTTGAAAGGTATATTTAGGATGTTATAATCCTAATTTACACTATCTTTCTAACCTATCTATTTTGTGAAGTTATCTTTCAATAAAACACTAAGGATCTCTATTTTCTCATTTTAGGGAAAATGATCTCAAAACTCAGTTATCATCATTTGAAGTTAATCCCTACCTCAATCTACTAGTATAATATTCTTAACATGTATGAAATTCTCCCATAAACATGTTAATAGTACAAGGAAGTTACTTATTATAATTTAAATACTCATAATGGCTTTTTATCTCCCTATCAAGGCCACTTGTAGGTGGACATTCCACTATGTAGGTAGTGAGGATGAAAAAATAGGTAGTAAGTATGCTATACATATTTGTTATCAATTTTATGCCTTCACAAAACTTTAAAATGGACCCATTTAAACTTAAATAACCTCAAATTAGTACCAAACCTCCTTCTCCCGTGATTACTCATCAATGGTCCTATAGATGCACTTGTAATGTTGTAGACCTGGTCATGAAGGGAAAATGATGGGTATATGCATGTTTTTTAAGTTTTAATGGTGTTTTTTCTCATTTAAATGATGATTAGATGACACATAAAGTTTATTAAAATCATAAAATAGGTATTCAAACCTCATTTCCAATGTTAAACCCTTTGTAGGCACCTAACTGATTGGTATGACAATCATATGGCAGATTGATTGTATGGTGTTCTATGACTGCACTCTCATGCAGGTTGCTTTAGAGAATTAAATTGAGATGAAATTATATATTTTTAAAATATTGGAAACATGATAAATAACCTATCACAACTCCCTAGAGCCATTGATAAAGCATGAAAATCTTGAACATGGTGAAAACTTGCCCATTGCATAGAAAAGTGCTTCTTCTTACAACACAAGCTACTTGGCTCATCCAAACACCTTTAACAATAAAAAAAATCATGGGAAAAATTATATAAGGAAGCCAACATCATCTGGAATCAACCTCAGCATTGGTTTATATAGACTTTCCCAAAATGGAGCAAAACTTATAGGGTGCACAATTTAGCAGGTGGAAAAACATAGTCAACTTCATGAGGATGGTTCATAAAGCATAGGCCATAATTATTAAAAATATTTAATGTAAATTAATTTATATAAGTTTAATTTCTCCTCCCCAAGACGTTTTATTTGTAACCTCCCCTATTGGCCATACCAAGTACAAACTTGAAGACTAGTTCTATGTGCCTACAAGGATGAAAAAGGAATAGAATGGTTTTGGGACAAAAATGTCACTTTCAGAGAATTTAAAATGTGGAAATGAGATATAGGAAGCTTAAGGGACATTCTATGATCTTCTCCCACATGGCACACTTCCCCATGGGTCATATAAGTGCCAAACTCTCCTTTTTTAAAAAAAAATTACCCTTTCTTCTAAAGAACCTACCACTTTTTAATTATGATAGTTGATTAAGACCTTTTAGGACACATGGGACATTATATAGTATTTTTGAACTTTCAAAATTCAAAATAAATTTGTACAAGTGATTAAATGCCCCTTTTTTAACCTCAAAATGACTCCTAAGACTAAAAGGATTAAAAAGACTAAGGACCAAGGCCAATATAACATTAAATGACATAAATAAACCTATAATACACATTTAAAAATAATATATTAGACCCAAAAACACCTAAAAGTTAAGTTTTTACCTGTAGGGGTTCTAATTTGACCTGTAAGATCAAATTTTTTCAACAAATTAGTGACTCATAGGGGTAGTATGCCGACTATACTAACTAGACCAGTATCCTTATCAATCCATTGAGATTAGGGAGTCATATGAAGTCTAAGAAAAACAAAAGGACCTTGACAATAATATTTAATCAAGACAAGACCACTTGACTACCTCAACCAAAAAAAACAAAGGACACACACAAGCAAAACAAACATACTAACAAGACACACACACACACACATGTGCTCAATGCACTTAGGGGAATAAAAAAATAGCTATGCACAACTAGAAACTAAGCATACCTCATTTCTAGGATAAAAAGGAAAGCTTCTTGAATCAAATTCCTGATGGGATGAATCATAGTGCCACACATGTTTCTCCTTGGATTCGATACTTTGTAGATCAAACCTATTCCTTCTCACTTCACTTAATTTGCTCTGAATTAGATCATCCTTAAATAGGTCTCATATATATATATATATATATGTATATATATGTATGTATATATATATGTATATATATATGTGTATATATATATGTGTGTATATATATATACATATATATATATACATATATATATATATATACATATATATATATATACATATATATATATATATACATATATATATACATATATATATCTACATATATATATATATATATATATGTATATATATATATATATATATATATATATATATATATATTGGAGACCTATTTAAGGATGATCTAATTCAGAGCAAATTAAGTGAAGTGAGAAGGAATAGGTTTGATCTACAAAGTATCCAATCCAAGGAGAAACATGTGTGTCACTATGTATATATATATATATATATATGTATATATATATATGTATATATATATATATGTATATATATATATATTCCTCTTAAACTTATACACATACCTCATACTGCTGACCACTCTTCATCTCATGATCAACTTATATCTCCTTAGTAGGCATGGATTCAAGAGGAGTAGTTTCATATTCTTTGAAAGATTGAGGCCAATAGGAACTTGTTACATTATTCAAGAGCTTATGTGTTTCTCTTAACTTATTGAGAGGATTATATCCCATTTTGATGACTTCAAAAATATCATCATCAAATGCATATGCCTCTTGAAAGAACAAATTTGAAAAGTTACTTTTTCTTTACGTACTCACTTAAGTACCAAGGTTGTATTATCCATCTTTGATTAGATCATGACATCCTTGAAGAGGATTATAACCTTCTCTAATGACTAAAAAAAAGTCACCCAAAGGGTAATTAATAACTTGTTCTTGATCATCCATGACATTTTGGACAGTGTCATCTTGCTCACCATCATTTGTAATCAACTCCAAAGAATTTGTAGACTCCTTGAGAGACTCAAACTCATTGAAAATGTTTTTAAACTACTACAACAAGTCTTCATCCTATTTTTGATCAAAATAATGAATGGTAAAAACAAGATAATCTCCTTCATCCTCTTCCTTAAAATCCAAAATTACTACATCCAGGATTTCCTCTTTAATATAAGAAAAGCATTCTTCATTACTAACCAAACAAGAAGACTCAACATAAGGGCTCACCTCTTATTAAATTATTACCTCTTGAGGGATGTAAAATTGTGTCTCATATATCATAATCTTATCTTTATTCTCAAGGGCTAAAAAATCTTCAATCTCCTTCTCCTTTTTGTTGATGCCAAGACTAGGCATCTTGAAATCTAGTGACCTAGCCCAATGAGGCTACCAAGGAGTTGCACTTTATTCAAGAAATACTTATAAATTTTTTTTAACTAAATAATATTATTTAGTTTCCCATACCATAGATACATCAAGGAAAATGGTGATGGGATGAGGACAAGATGAACTAGTTGGTGGAGGTGAAACATAGGGCTCAAAATTAGATTAAGAATGTAAAGTTGGGGATTCTTTTGGGAGCTCTTGAGGAAGGGGAGGCATACCTTGGGCTAATATATCTTGTTCATCTTCCTTATAATTTAAAATAACTTCATTCACATCTTATTCAACTTGATCACTCTCTTGAGGGAGGTTATATGGGGTGTGTTTAGGCATACGATCTTCTTTTGGGTCTAAACCTTCCATCAAACCTTGACTTAGAAATTTCATCCTTGAATCTAACTCTTCAATTTTATTGGATAGGTTATCTTGGAAAAGTATTTATTTAAGTTCATAAGAATAATCATGAGGATAGGGATTAGAAGAGGATTGACATGGAACACAAGAAGATTCTTGAATAAGGGTGGGAGGGACTTGTAAAGGATCAACTTCATTCTCAACTTCACACTCTTTAACAATGCTTCTATCCTCTTTCTTTCCCCATGATTCCACTATATTATTCTAGCTTAGGATTTTAGGATTAAAAGTATTCTCTTGAGGTGGTGAATAAATTTGAGGAGTGGATGAAGTGTTTAAAGAACTTAGAATCTCCTTAGGCTTAGATTTTCCACCTTATCTCCAACATGGAATCTCTTATCTAGAGGTCACTCCTTTGAGATGGGGATGTAATGTGAGAGGGAAATGAGGGCTTTAATCCCACTTATTTTGATGCTAACATGGATTAATTCATTTTCTTATTGTTCAACTCAATTTACCTATCAAGATGATCTTTAAAAACAAGGTTTCTCTTTTCAACTCTCTCTTCCAACTGATGAGGAAAAATATGAATTTGGTAATCTTGATGAGGCTCATGAATAGGGGTAAAATAGGATTGATATAAATCTTATGAAAGTGGATATGAAGGATGATAGGTTTGGTGAGGTTATCTTTCATGAATTATTATCCTATCCACTAAGGATAAAACTAGGCCACTCACATCTAGCATCTCACTTGTGAGCCTTTGCTACTTGGTTCTCTCAATAGGTTCCCACTCTCTTTTGACCATATATAATGCATCCCTCACCTTATGAATGATATGAATAGGAACCTCTTGACCATATCCCCTTTGTGTGTCAATATGTAACATATACCTCTCATATCCCAATTTTTTTTCTTGAAGGTGGAAATGGATTGTCTTGAGAAGTGGTTAGGTTGACTAGGAGAAGCAATACATTGAGAAGGTTGACTATAATATTGATACACTTCATGAAAGGGCTGATTAATAACTTTTTCTTGTTTATAGGGAATGACACAATATTGAAATGTCTCACCAACTTGTGTAAAATAAAACTCAAAACTAAAGTTAGCCATGGAACTTAATTGAAATAAAGAACATAAAGAAATATATTACTAACAATCTTAAAAAAGGAAACCTAGGCTACTTGATGAGCTGATGTATCTTTAGAGTCTCTATTGATGCTTGAATAGATTCCTAAAAATGTTGATTGTTGAAAGACAACACCAAAAATATTTTAACTTATTATACTAGGAGTCCCATGAGGCATGCCAAAAAATTATTGTCACTTAGATTTTCACAATTTAAGGATATGTCTAAGCTCTCCTCATCCAAGTGGTACAATGAAAACGCCTCTAGGATTGTGGGTAGCCTAAGGATGAGGTGAATCTCTAGATAGGGATATCTCCATTGATGTACCACTTTGGATCACAACTACATATAAAAATTTTAGGGGAAAAGGGAGATAGATAACTCAAAGAAACATAACCTAAGGGAGTGATACACCAAATAAGATGATGACTTCCAACCAGCTACATGTTATGCATGAAATAAAGAGACAAATTGAACATACACTTCTACAATCTGAATCTTCTTACATAAATGTTAAATTATGAGGTTATGAATGAATATTCAAAGCTAGGAGGAATAGATAAGAGGACTTTAATGGCACTAGTAAATATACTAACTCACTCAATCCTTGACATTTCCTAGAACACTTCACATGCCCTGCAATAAGAAGCTTTCCAAATATAAATAGGATGAAAGAATGAGACAACATGCTAAGGAATCCATAGTCTTCACTAAAAAAGATCCTACACTCAAGTAAAACATAATATGAATATTTATGAATATGTAAAAATGAGTAGTCTTATTGATCAAATGGTAAGTAAATGAGTAGGGCTTCACCATACTCAAGTGGAGAATAAGTTACAATGGCCAAAATGGCTAGTTTTTATAGAAATTAAGAGAGAGAGAGGAGAAGAGAGAAGTCCAAGGGTAACAAGGACACTTGTAAATATAAGAGAATTAGTTAATTATGCATAAGAAGAGTATGTGGGACAAAAAATTCAAGGTTAGGAAGCACATATGTCCATAACTGACATGAAACTCTTGCAAAGTGGCATGAAACTTCTCATTTTGGATAAAAAACTACCTTAATGATTTGGACATGTTTTATCATCCTATAAATGATAAGGGATGGGTCTGATGATTGGAATGAATTTTAAGGCTTTTAGACATGCTTCTCCATACATTGGTTGTAGGACTGGTTATCTAGAATCATCTAAAAAGAAGCTATCACTACCTGCACTCTAAGAAGCTCCTCTTTCATACACCCTACACACTTGGCCTTAAATTTGGATTTAATTTCCAATTAAAATCCATAAAATTTATTTTATTAAAATTTTTAATACCTCCATGTCCTTATAATCATCAAGGACACCTTAAAATTACTTTCACTTGGAGTTTTCACACTTCTCACTAGCTTGGTCACTATGCCAATTTTGACTGGTTAATATGAGATCTATTGTTATAACACTTTAGCAGTTTTATGAAGTAATAAATTTAAATAGTGAGTTATTAAATGTTATAATATTCCCCCCAAACTTAATTTCATCTCTTGAAACCTCTTGTAGCCTATAAAACACACAAATATAGTCAAAATTAATATATTTTTTACCTTGTACATACAATTTATATAGTCCAAAAGGGTGGGGAGGATCATAAGAGAGTCCTCTGAAAGTTCCAATCCTCATCCTAGTCAAAATGGTCCATTAGAGAAGCTATCTAAATCCATTTCCATATACTAGTCGCTGGCAAGGGTTTGTAAGGGTTTTAGGTAGTTTTCTTTCCTAAGCTTTGTTCATAAAGATTTAAAATTGGAATTGGAAAATAAATCCACAAACATGTTCTTCAATACCAACCTCTCCTATCGAGCTCTTTACTTTATTCCAAAAAATTTGAGTTGTTCTAAGTTCTAAAAATGTATTCCATTGTGCCTTACCTACAATTTTAAGGCTTTTAAACATTTTATGTGACCCTAGAAACATGATAAAATCTATTTTAGTGATCATGTAAGGCCAAAATTGTGAATGACTCCCTATTTGGCTTTGGCCTAGAACCTTATCTAATAAACTTGATTGAGACCCTTGTGGTCTAGGCCATATAATTATATTATTTAAATTTAAAAATATTTAACACCTATATAATTAACCTAAAAAAATTATTTAATAATTTATAAATCCCACCTAAGGTTATAGGTGAAAATGTCCTCTCATTTGGGCTTTAGGCCTAAACGTGCTTAATAGAGTTGACTCCAAATTTATCCATATAGACCATCTTGATTGGTTTCCTACTTTAATGAGGTTTTTAAAATTATTTTTAAGGTGTATTACAGCTTAATACACCTTATTATAATGTTTAACCATCTCCTTAGTTCACCCTTTCACATCTTTTGTTAAGATTGTAGGGTTTTGCTTATAAGGGAAGTGCCCTCTATTTGAGATAAAATAAAGGGATATTAACCTATTTTATCATAATATATTAATGGTTTAATAGCTTCAAAATGTCATAAATAAACCTTACACAAAAAAAACATCTCTTTATTAGGTCATTTGACCCTCCAAATGCACTAGAAACCCAAGACAAACTTTTAGGCAAAGGACTGTGTAGGGGTGTTTGAAAGTAGACTATGCCTTACTTGCCTAGAGATACTTGTCTATTATATATTAATAATAATAAATAAATTAGAATATAATTACCAAAATTAATGTATTTAAAATCATCACTTATCCTCCAAACCTATCAAATTCTAAGGCAGACCTGTGTAAAATGAACTGTGTGCAAGAATTTCACATGTGGATTGAGTTTTACCTATTTGAGGCTCTTTCTTTACTTGTAATTTCCATGTAAAAAACTTCATGATATAATTAATATCAAGATTAATATATAATTATTTGTTTATCACTTCAACTTTTCATATCCCTTCCCCTTTCATGCACTTCTCAAGACTGTATGTGTAAATCCTGACTGTGTTCTATCCTATACTACACCTATAGGTGAAAATACATGTTTTGACTTCAAATAAAGTATCAAAAACCTCCCATACCTCCATTAGAGTAATTTTAAATTAATTTTGACTCACTCATTTGATTCTGAAACACTACCAACACTTCAAGATCCTCAAATTTTCTCACTATTACATTACAGTCATCCATATCAGACTATGTTTTTATTTTGGAAGGGCACCTAAAGTTAATCATACTTGTATTAAAATTTTAAAGAATTGAATGAGATAATTTTTATTTCTTTACACTATTTTTTATCTATTATATCCACCTTATATGATATATTTTCATCAAGGGGCCCCAATACTGCTCTCTGCCCCTCACAGTCAACTATAGTTGACTATGAGGGGTCCTGCAGGTGCATGCTTCACTTGAAAAATACTTAACATCACCTTGGTGAACTTTGAGGAATTTTAAAACAAATTTAACTAACTAAAATTATATCTAATCCATGTTTATGAATTTTCCATAAATGATGCAAGAGCCAAAATATGTTGTAGGTCAACTTTTTGGGCAAAAAGAAACCTATAGGTGAGCATAGGACCTAAAACATGATATTCAAACCTCTTTATTATGATCATTTACATGAAATATGTTTCCTTAAACTATATATAACCATTCCAATATGGTGTAATGATAAAATTTACAACCTTGGGTTTTGGGTCATTTTAAAGGTAAAATCCTATGGATGATATTACAGGAAATTAGTGTTTTGAAATGCATCTTTATAATGTTTTACTCCTACTTTCCACTAGCTTTCTGACCTCTATCTTTTGTGAAGTTATCCTCCTATGTAGATTATATAAGTATTGATCATATATATGTTTCAAAACAAATTATAAAGTTGTTATAGGATTTAAACAAAATATCAAGGATCTCTGTTTTCTCATTTTAGGGGAAATGGTCTCAAAACTCAGGCATCATCATTTAATGTTGATCCCTATCTCAATATACCAATATATAATTATTAAAATGTATGGAATGATACAATAAAAATATTAATAATACAAATAAGATACTTATTATGATATGAATGATCACAATGGATTTTTATCTCCCTATCAAGGCCACCTGTATGTGGGCATTCGACTGTGTAGGCAGTGAGGATGAAAAAGTAGGTAGTGAGCAGGCTATACATATTTGTTATAAATTATGGGCCTTAATAAAAATTTAAAATGGATGAATTTAAACTTAAATGACCTAAAATCACTAGCAACCCTCCTCAAATGATTACTCGTCAATGATACCTGTAGATGCACTTGTAATGTTGCAGACCTAGTAGTGAAGGGAAAACCATGGGTATATGCATGTTTTATGAGTTTAAATGTTTTTTTGATCCTTTAAATGAATATTATATGAAAAATAAAGTTTTTTAAAATAATAATACATGTCTTAAAAACTTTTTTTCAATGTTAATCCCTTTTTAAGCACCTAACTGATTGGTATGATAGTCATATGGTAGATTGGTTGTATGGTGTCCTATGACTGCACTCTCATGGAGGTTTCTTTGGATAATAAAATTTATATGAAATTATATTATTTTAAAACATTTAAAATATTATAAATAACCTATAACAACTCCCTAGAACCATTGACAAAGCATGAAAATCTTGAACATGGTGAAAAATTACCTATTGCATAGAAAAGTCCTTCCTCTTGAAACTTAAGTTACATGGCTCATCTGAACACCTTGAAACTTGAAAAAATTCATGGGAAACATTATATAATGAATCCAAAATATTTTTTAATCAATCTCATTAACTGGTTTGTATGGACTTGCCCAAAATAGAGCAAAACCTATAAGGTGCATAGATTAGTAGGCAGAAAAACATAGTCAACTTCATGAGAATGGTTCATAAAGCATATGACATCATTATTAAAAATATTTTAATGGAAATTAATTTATATATTTTTAATTTCACCTCCCCAAGGCATTTGATTTGGAGCCTCACTTTTTGGTCGTACCAAGTACAAACCTGAAGACTAGTTTTGTGTGCCTAGAAGGATAAAAGAGGAGTAGAATGGTTTTAGTCCATAAATGTCACCTTTATAGAATTTAAAATTTTAAAAGAATATTTATTAAGATGAAGGTACATTATATTATCTTATCCCATGTGTTACACTTCCCCATGGGCCGTACAAGTGCTAAACTCTCTTTTTTCTCAAAAAAGCTACACTTTCTTTTGAACTTACCACTTTTCAATTATGATAATTTATTAAGACCTATTATGACACATGGGATATGACATAATATTTTTTAACCTTCACTCTTCCAAATAAATCCATACAAGTCATTAAATGCCCCTTTTTAACCTTAAAATGACTCCTAACACTAAAAGGATTAAAAAGACTAAGGACCAAGGCCAATATAGCATTAAATGACATAAATTAAAATATATTACACCTTTATACATAGTATATTAGACCAAAAAACACTTTAAAGTCAATTATTTACCTTTATGGATCCCAATTTAACCTATAGGGTCAAATTTGGTCAATAAGGACCTATTCTTATTGTTATACTTTCTAAGACCTTTCTTCATGTATGTCTTCTTGTCATCATTTTTTCATTCACCATTCTCTTAATAATATTTATTCTCATGATTATGAGGACACTACTAATTAAAATTTCCTATCTCTCCACATTTGAAACATTGAAGGAGTAATTTACCCTTACATTCCCTAAGCCAATGTTCAATTTCCTAGTAATCAAAGCAATTAATTCATCATCATCATAAAAATCACCTCTTTTGATTTATTACCTTTGAAATTATTCTTAAGATTCATTTATATCTTGAATTCAAGTTCCTTCTTTGGAGGTATAACATCATTTATTCTAATCTCATATGTAGTAAGGGTGCCATGTAACTGATCCATCTTCAACAGAGTAAGATCATGACTCTCTTATATAGAAAATAATTTTGGATAAAACTTGAGAGAAAGAGACCTTAATACCTTTTGGATTTCAATATCCTCTTCAATATGCTCTCCAAGACCTATGATGATGTTCATAGTCTCATCAACTCTCTATAGAAAGGATGCCATAGTATCTTATTTGTTCATCTTGAGACTTTTAAATTTCCTTCTATAAGTCTACACATGATCAAGCTTAACCTTTTAATATCCTTAAAAAATTATCTTAATTTGGTCCCATATTTCTTTATCAAAAGTATAATGGATCACCTTGGTGTATTCAATCTCTAAAAGACCACAAGTGATAGCATTCATTTCCTTGGAATTGTTCTCAAACAACTTCTTATCTATAGCACTAGATGGAGTAATAGGAGCAAAATAACTATCCAAAAACATTTATCATACATCAAACCCTAGGGACATAATATATTTTCTCATAATTTCACTCCAAAAATCATAATTCTTTCTATTGAACATCAGTGCTTACTTACTATAGAAACCTCCTTGATAACTACCCATATTGTACCTTGGATCACCTTCAAGCTACTAAGCCTTAACAAAAGGACCTATCTATAATTCCAATTGGTATAGGTAATCACTAAGATGGGGGTGAATCATTGAGCCCAAATAATCCAACTTTAATTATGATATTTACATATACTTAATCAGCTACCACAAGTATTCATGAAGCATATACAACAGTCATAGCAATGAGTAAAAGAGACAATGCAAGATCAATCACATAACACATGACATACGTGGGAAACCCTCTTGGTAAATAAAACCCACTGGAACCTATAATTTGACTATTATCCAATAATAACAAGATCTAATTTAGACCATCTACAAATGATCAAAGAACTACAATTCCTATTTAGTGAGACTTTAATCCCATAAGGTTCTACCACACTTGTCTAGCTGAGCTACAACAACAACCAAACCTTTTATCAAGTTTCACCTTGTAATGATCTTCCACAATAACACCTATGAATTGATGTCTTCAACACCTAGTGATGGACCTATGATTAACTCACTTCACCTTTGTTCATACTCAAACAACAAGTGCAATATTCTCCCAATATAATTATGACCAAAAAGTCATACAAATATTCCTCAATATATTATGATCTTCAAATCATCCTCAATTCACTCTAACCCTCATTTGATACATATAACACACACACAATCCTCTCTAATCTCTCACAGAAAGTCTTGAAATCACCATATTTGGTTCCACTATTTATAAATCAATCTTGATAATCACTACCTTTGTCAGCCATTAGGCATGCCTTAGCCCTTAAAGAATCTAACACATAAAGACACAAATCAATATAATATTCATAGGTCAACCATAAAATCTATGAGTTACCCTTAAATAACTATGCCTTTTTATAAGGCCCTTGTATCCCTTATAGGTCTCATATGAACCCATTCACTCCTTTAGCACTACCTCAAGCAAAAAAATAACATATGGCCACTTTCAAATACATGGGTCTACTCCTTATGTCCCCTCTGACATCCTCAAATTATCATAGTCAACTTAGCTCACCTTTGTGTATTCTCAAACAACTCAAACACTGACCTAGTACACATAGTCATCATGAATAAACACATAACTAACTTATTAAGCATTGTTCATACTCAAGATAGATTGATCACACCTTCAAAAACCACATATATTATCCTTATAGAGTTTATAACACGTTCCAATATCTAATTCATTGTGAGACACTAAAACAACATCAATACAAGCTTATATATCCTTCTTGAGTCAATTTTAGAATAAGCACAAACACACAATCAAATTCTAAGCTCAATATTTTTGATTGTACTCACTTATATATATTTAAATCCATTTTATCAGATGTGCCCTGGAGTCCTATATCTCTTTGATTTTTACTACACCAAAAAATTTGACTTCTATCAAAAGATATGGAAAAAATATAGAGCTCTAGTTTTTCCCATGTTAAATTCAAATATTTGAATTCAAATGGTTATAGTTAACCTTTGAACACAATGATCAAATATCATGTCATCACTACTCAGATCAAATATGCACCATCAATCTCTTTAGATATTTAATGCATAAACACACATGCTTAGATGTTAAACCTCAGTCACTTTGAGCTCATCTTGTGTAGTCTTGAAACTTTGACTCAATGCACTCCATGAATATTTATAAATCAACCTCATATTTAATGATAAAAATTCACTATTATATCAATCTATATGAATGCCCACTAATCATTGGATCATTATCTTGTACCTTTGTTTAGTCATTAAACATCATGCACCTATCCAAATCTTGCTACCTCCTAACATATTGGAGCAATGTGCACCATTGATCTTGATTGAGAATTAACACTTTCAAAAATGACTAAGTATGGGGACCCTTTCAATATGCCTAAGTCACCATTTTTTCTTGTTAATTACTTCTTCTGTACTTACTCATACGATCTCAAATTTGGACCGGATGATCTCCTCACAAAGGACAATCTAACCATGTGACATACTAATCTTAGAACCCTCACACATGTGAGATATAAGGCCATTAAAATTCCTTCTCAACATCTTCTATCATAAAGCCATCTATGCCAAAACCTTCTTGAGAGGCCAACTTTGATCATCCATAACTTTTTACGTTCTTTAGCACATGATCTCAAATTTAGCACAATCATCTATGCTCAAAACTAAAAAAACCAATATAATCAAATTCTAACACCTTCACATGTGTAAAATATAACACCATAAAAATGCTCACTCATCTCTTCTTGTCACACTGTAAAAATGGTTAAGTATGGAAAAACATAGTCAAATTGCCTAGGATCCCAACTTTAATATGCATATCTTTTGATGTGATACATTGCATGATTTGAAAATTAGAAAAAATAAACTAAGAATAAAAATGAACAAAACCATATGATAATTTTTTTTTGGATCCTATATTCATGTGAATGTTGACTTCATCAACATGTTTACTTAGCTCTTTTTCACCATATTGCAAATCTGGGTATGGGAAAATAATGAATTTTGGCTAAGAAACCAACTTTGCACCCTCATATATATAACTACACCTTGACATAGGACTTGAGATTTAACACATAAAAACTAGGGACTAATGTGGTCACAACCATATGACCCACTCCTCTTGACTCTTTCCCACATGGCAATGGTAATGTCATCAAACTATTTACTCAAATTTTTTGCCATTAGACCCAAAGTGTCTAGATGAGAACAATGATGAATTGGGTGAATTCCACTCATGAATATAAGAATTCAAAGCATTATTGACTTTTTATAAGACCATTTGCACATTTTCAAATCACCATACTCATCCTTTATCCTCTCTATCCATTTCAATACTAAAGATCAACCAACCATACATAAAGCACACAAGAACAAACACATTGTACACTTTGTCATTATTACTTAAGTTATCAAGGCACTTCATCTACTGACCAGGATATCTCCATGAAATAAATGATAATACTCCAATAATAACAACAAAATTATGTCTCCCATCTCTTATCCACTACATTTCCTTTACCTATTGGGGAATAATGAGTTCCCCTATTTATTCATTTAGACCTTGGTCTTGGGATGTAAATGTGGAGGAGTAACTAGAGGGGGTGTTATTATTCACAATGTCAATGATACACTTATTTTAATGTGGAACTAGAGATTTAAATTAACAACTCTCTCTCATGGTGATTGTTTCCTTATTGGGGTGAGTTCAAAAATAAATTTGGTTAATCCTGGGGTCCTTTCCATAGTCATGGTATCCAATGGCATGGGTGATGAATGGGGAATTTGAAACTCTAATTGGGATGAATATATCCATAGGATTGGTAGGATTTTAGGGTTATAGGTGGCAACCTTAACCTTGATTTTAAAATGAACCCTTTTATTTAATCTCTTTATTTATTTAAGATAAGAAAGAATATATGGATCAAAAAAATAACTAGATACCAAACTTCTAGGAATAGTTAGAGGTAGAAATGCAGCTAAAATTTCTATACTAAGACTAGATGAAACAATGGAAGAAAATACCTCATTAATTTTTTGGATTTATTCACCTATGAGGAATTACTAATCTAAGGTTTCATTTGGGATTTCTTCCACCTATTGGACTTTGAGACTTATGGATTTTACCTTATCCAATTTAACTTCTTCATCATCTAGAGGTGCTTATTCACTCATTCCTAATTCTAATTCCTTTACTGCTTCTACATCCTTTGATTCTTCATCAATTAGATAACTAATTAAAGATATAACCTTCTTAGGATATTCTTTATCTATGTCCCCTCTTTATTCTAATTCATTTTCCTCTTCTTCCTCATATTTTTAAACATCTTCTATAGTGGGAAGACTAAGTGATGGCCTTTATTCTAGTTGTTTTCCCTTAGAGTAAGTGATTTCCTTAGGTTTCCTTTGGTAAGTGAATATGGGGGGAGTGGAAGGTAGATGATATGGTGATATATCTAAAGGAATAATAGTGGTAGAAGGCATTATTGGAGGGGTGGTAAATAAATAGTCAGAGTGATAATAGTGGTGAGAGAAATGGTGGTTGGATTTGGTATGGTAATGAGATATTGAGGAGAGGTCTCCTCGCTAATGGTTTTGGAGGATGATGGACTTGTTAGAGTATACTTGAGATAATTAAGAGTATTTGGAATAAATAGAAAATAAGACTAAAGAACTCAGGGAGACCAACCTAAGTAATTATTGTAAGAGGTGGCATTGGTGTCATTAAAAAATTTCTCTTCCTTTACTCCCCTGAAGGAGATGTAGACTTTTCTTTCATTGTAGGTTTGTCAAAAGCCTAAGTGGTATCAGTTATAGATGTAGAGGGGAACTGAATACCTAGGAGGTCTATTATAATATCATTTATAAATTGATGGTTAGATTCCCTCTATATAATTGACTCTAATTCTTACCCATATATTTGATCCTATGTAGGAGAAGGGGTTTGATCATGTGGTTGTGGATCTTATGATTCTACTAGAGTCCACTAGTGGCTAAATGAACTTTGTACCTTTTATTCTATCACCTCAGGATCATATTAAATGGCCTAATCCCAAATCATATGCATAGGCTTATTATTCATATTAGTACATATCCGTGTCATATGATGCATTTAGAAAGACAACATCATGATCATATTGTTGATGGCCATATGTTATGCTTACCTTTCTCTTCTCCTTAATGTATTTAGGGTATCCCCTTATCTTTTTCCTAGGATCCCACTCCTTAAATGGTACCACCTTAAAATTGTAGTAGGTCCTAGCCTTACTAGCTTGGATGAAATGTGATTTGGTCACATATTATAGCTACCAAATATTTAAAGGAGTTATGAATTAATAGCCCACGTGTTTCTAACCTAGGTCTTCATCCATGTTGTTATAGATTTGGAATGTTAATTCTTACTATGTTATTTTATCTAGAACATGGTGTGGTAGTAATAGTAATTATGTTCATGTGCCCTCTATCTTGATGATAATGACATTAGGGTAAATAGAAATAGTCTCCCATTTTTCTAAGGGTTCTCATTATGTTTTCAAATAACCTAGGCATTGAAGTGTCATGAATTTTATTAAACATTTGAGGTTATACCTCACCACATATTATTAGAATTTATTTCTTATACCTATATATAAACATAAAAAATGATATTAAATCTTATTTTATAGGTATTCAATTTATGGTTGCCATATTTTCTAATGGGTCTTATAAATAGTGACCAATACTACATCTAGTAAATAGGACATCATATAAAAACTACCATCAATTAGCCTTTTATCAGGATGAAACATTTGTGTCTTTAACTTAACACTTATGATCTCTCCTAGTTCCACTACTTTGTTAGATGTTAAGAGTATATATAGCAATGGGATGTACTCGACCTATATATATACAATGTTGGCAGGCTCATATAATTGATTTAGGAGAGCCATAAATATACTAATTATGGTCCTAAGTTTGATAATAAAATTAGATGAGATTTCCCCATTTGGATTCATCCTCTATCCCTTGAAAAAACATTACTTTAACTTTCCTTCTATAGTATTTTGATTGAGAAAAACATTGGTCGAGACTTGGTTATACATAGCCTCAAGGACTGACAGTCTAAGATACCTCTCAAATTCTATACTATATATATACTTGGTTGTGTTTTTATTTTTACTAATGTGAAGGCAATCCCTAGAACATGTTCCATTCATAAATAAATTTCTTAGAAGGAATATGTAAGTCATTACCTTTAGTTTTATCATTACTTGGTGGAGGCTTTGTGATTTAATAGTTAGTAGTTCATATATGTATTGCTTCTCATCTAAATAAATTTGGTCTTGAGAAGAATAAGACACCACATATTTCAATTCATCCCATAAAATTTAGTAGTGAATGAATTTGAAATGTAGAACACTTTTCTCAAACATGGTATCTATATATTATTTCCACCCACAAATGAGTATGAAAAAGGAACTAGAGGATTACTTTGCTTTGAAGAGGGGCAAATTATTTCAAATTAAAATTTGTAATTACTATTTTAGATTAGTTGGTTTTTTCTTCACTTTCTCATTGGGAAAACTAAGGATTTTTGGATGCATGAGAGTTTGAACTTGAAAAATTTGATCAAGAGAGTAATGGTGAAATGAATTTCCTTCATGTAAATTTTAAATATATCTCTTTAAAATCTGAGTCATGAATGCATTCATGTTTCATCAATGTAGGGTAATGAAAATTTGATTTTTCCCCCATTTTTATTTGAATGTGCCAAGTAGTTTTTGTGGGTTCATTTGCTTTCCAAAAGCTAATATTTTTTTATCTTTATATATCTATTCATCCTGTTTGAGATGGATGTCAATTATTTATTCACTAAATCTTTTGATTTATTATTGAACTTATTTATGTATACTTTGATCATGTTTTATTTAGGTTATGAAACTTGTTTGATCTCCATTTAGTTGAATCTTTAGGTTTTTATCTTTGTTTCATATGTTTTGAGGTTTAGAATTAATGTTATTAAGCCATGTGGATCAATATCAAGCATGCAAGAACTCAAAAGGTCATAATCATGGCATGTTATAATATTGGAACTATGTATGTCTCAAAAGGCTCCAAGTATTAGAATTTTGACATGCGGCATGATCTCAGAGACTCGAAGGCTCATAGATTTTGGGCCATGGGATAATTGAACTCTTTTCTTTACCTTTTATACTTCCAAAACTATGGTTAAATTAAAAGGTTCCAAGTGTCATCTATTCATATCTTGAAAGCTCAAAATTATTAGAACATAGACCATTAGGCTATGTCAATCCTTTTGATGTTCTATTTGATGAAAATATGCCAATTTTTGAAAGATTATAACCTCATAATATCAAAACCATTGGGCTCTTGGGGCTTAAACCCATTATCCAATTGATAATATTTTGTAAAATTTTGATGTTCCAAAGTTCATGAGAATGCAACATGTGGCATGATATTGAAGATCAGGGAATCGAAGGACTTAAAATTTCTTTTTAAATTTAAAGGATCCATGTAACTTTTTAATTCCACTTATCAATGTTGAAGATCCTGAGATCATTCAAATACTTAGAATTTATTTTTACAAAGATAGAGGTTCCAAGAAATGTGGTAGTACCACCTATAATTATCCCTATAACAAATTTAAGGCCTGATTATGTGTGAATAACAAGTTTTTTAGTTGATGGCCCTATGATCATAGAGAACACATAGTAACTTTAGGATAAAATATATTAATTACATTAGTCAATAAATCAAAGTGTTAATTTCAAAAATAACTTATGAAAACCCTAGATTCAAAATAAGTTAAAGTCATTCATTCAAGCTTTTATTTTCATGATTCAAGTTTTTGTAAATTTAGACTCATGGAAACAATCGTATAATTTTCATTAAGAACATAATATTATAGAATCCTAATGTTTAAGGGGTCCCCAAATACAAGTTTCTAACAATGATGGATATCTATTTAAAATTTCAAAATTAGGTGTCTGTGTTAGGGCACAACAGTAGTAAAATTAAGAAATTGAAAATAATCATATAGAAAATGAGACTAGTGTGCATCAAACATATGCATCAATGTAATTTTTAACA
The DNA here is from genome assembly GCA_037957365.1 of Torreya grandis. NCBI lineage: Eukaryota > Viridiplantae > Streptophyta > Pinopsida > Cupressales > Taxaceae > Torreya > Torreya grandis. The sequence goes on along the minus strand of JARHVA010005464.1, from coordinate 510,619 downwards.
AATAATATAACTATGTAACCTAATGTAAAGAATGAGTGAATGGAAAAACACTTGTGTGATGTAAATCTCATCATGGCATAAATAATTGTTGATAGATACAACCTATTTAAATGTTCACATAGAATGAAGAGATTCCTCTAGCTTAGCAACATTTTTTAGTGAAAAAAGAAAACACAAAAAACCATCTGATAGTATGTTTTGTATCATACTAACATACCTGTGAAAAGTAGTTGTGAATTGGAAACTAAAGTATGTTTTCTACTTAATATAAATAAATAACATTTGGGAATAAGTAAACTAGTAACATAAGAAAATTCTAAAGGTCCCATTTTTTATTTTTAAAAATATTTTGAATTTTTGATGTATATAATTTTATTTTTCCATACTTGAGATTTTTACGTATTTTTGGAATTTTGGATTTTTTATGATTTTTTAAATTCTTTAAATTTTATAATTTTTTAAAAGTGATAATAATCAAGGATTTTAAAATATAATAAATAGGAGGGGTTTGAAAAATCCTCAACTAGGTGATAAAGCATAATGTGACAAGAAGGAAGATAAGCAATATGCCCCCTATGTATGTGTAAATGAGTTATTGTAATGTAACATAAATTATTGATATATATAAGCATATATATGATCCCTAATGGTAAAATGGATACATGTGCTCATATAGTATGTAAAAGTATAAAAATGTGACTGTGTAAGTGCAATGGAATCTATAGCATGATAAATATGGAATATTGAGAAAATGGACCACCAAAAATAATTTACATTGAAATCATTATAATACATTTGTTTTGGAATGTTAAAATTGGTTTTAAAATAAATATACCAAATTCCTAGAGTGAAAATAAATCAAATGAGTAGAATAAATCTTAGCTAAATAATAGATGTAAAAAATAGTTAAAATAAAATAATCTATGTAAATTGGAATATATGTAAAAAGTTGGGCAAGAAAATTTGTCCAACTAGTGGGTTGGGAGGAAGTAGGATTTTTTTTCCAACAAAGGATCTCATCAAGAGTATGCACATATTTATAACCAACTGAATGGTATGAAAGAGTGACATGTTGTGAACAATCTATGTTGAATGTGCATGTATTAGAAACAAGATATGTATCATGTGTGCTATACACCTCAATTATATTTCCATATTAATCATGAAAATTAGTTATTTAACTCCAATCATATTTTATATAATCATTAACATGATCATAATCTTCATGTCATAAGAGATAACCAACTTCTTAGGTTGTGATTGAAATTTTGATATTCCATTATGATCATCTTTTGTATCTATGTATCAAAAAAATCCTATCTCATAGTGTTATATTGACCTTATTTATTTCTATTTTGAAATGTGTAATATATAATGTACCTTTTTTTATTATATTAATCATATTTGATTGAATATTAGCTGAATACATGCTTTATTTTTGGTACTCTTTCTCTAGAGATGTTACCTCTTTTGAAGTGGACATGAATTTGCCTTCATGTTCAAATGTAATTCAATTTTTTTATTAATCCTTTTTAATATTGATTTTAACCATGATCCTCCAAGTAAAATATTGTATGCACTTGTATGATAAATAACATTGAAAATAAGACAACTCTATTTTTTGAAGCAAATAATATTATTAATCTAATTGATCTTAGACATGTTGTTGATGTGGTAGCTTGATCTATGTGTTGAAAATTATAACCAAGCGATACAATAAATGATTTAGAACCAATTTTTATTTCCTAATAGTCCATAACCTTGACATAGGTAAATTTATTTCCATCTATGTGAGTAATGATAGAGTAAATTTATTGATATATGGAAGGGCTTGCAATTGTTTCCTTTGGTACTATACTTGTAACATTAGATTTTATAGGCATATCTTGATTTTTAACATCTTTTATTAGAAACCATATATTAAATATAATTTATTTCTTAAGTTTAACTTTTTTTTTCAATGTTCTTTTTGTAATGTCTCTTGTTGTAAGTTTTATAGCCTTTACTTTTTAGACTATTCCTTTTATGATTATTTTTTTTAATATTGTATTTTCATCTTGTTATTTTTATAATATTTATTTCTCTAATTTTTCCTTTTTAATCTTTTCTTTCTATAGTTTTTATATTTTTAAGTATTTATATTTTCTAAATTATCCTTTTGTATCCATACTTGTTGTTTTGTTCCTTTTGCACTAATTCTGATTTTTCTACTCATTCTACTTGTACTTGTTCCTTAAAAAGTGCAATCATAATGTGAGTGGGTTTATTAATTTATTTATCTATTATAAGATCACCACTATCAATGATACTTTGTATTTTATTCTTAAAATTTCAAAAATTATCTATATAATTCCTATGCATTCTATGATATGCACAATAGTATTTTGATATTATTAAAGGAGGCGTTAAAGGTAATGTAATCAAATTATTTCAAATAATTTATATTATAATATAATTTATACTCTTATTATCCATTTATACACTTTTTTTAATAATTATTTTTAGATGAATGTTGTTTTTGAACTCATACTTGAGATGGTATATTGCAAGGCACAACATAACTAGATGAAGATGTAGATACATGGTTAACACTAGAATACTTTGGATTAATTTTATATTTGTTGTTATTTTAAGGAAATATAATCTTTAAAATGAAATACTAATTTTGATTTTCCAACTCTTCTATTGACCTTATGATAGTGATTATTTGATCTTGAAGGATTCACAAGCACAAACCTTAGGTAATTCTAATTGAATATGAATGAAAACACCATTAATAGAAGATATGGGAGAAGGAAAATTGTGATTAATTGTATTAGGTTGGGGAGTAGAGGAAACATCATAAGATTTTTTAGGAGTGACATTGGTTTCAATTATATTTTGTGATGTGCATTTCTCCTTATTTTGATTTGAAATTGAATATTATTAATAATGATGATATATCTTATCCTTTATAAATAGTGGATATTGAGCTTACATGTCATAGATTTTTCCATTTATCAAAAAATGAGGATAAACTTCCTTCCTTTTCCTTTAGCACATAGTAAAATAACATGGTCCTAAATGGGAGTGAACCACACCATTGCCCACTTCATTTTTATTGTCCAATAGTCATGTTTTTAACTCATATCAGGTCCTTACCCTCCTTTGGGTCTCCTCTTATGATTTTATCTATCTTTTTACCTTGTTAGCATGTGATCAAGCATATCACATTAAAAATAAAGATTCATATATATAAAGATATTCATAAGACATTAAACATCTAGAAATTACTACTTTGGCACATAATTACATCAAAACAGTCAATAATGTAGCTCAACACTGCATATTTTCTCAACATCACACATAGACTTACACACTTGATCAAACAAGGGCCTAAGAGAAATTTATTCTTACATACTATGTGCATTAATTATTAATGTTCCCTAAGGGAGAAATAAATTTGATTTAAGACCCCTATAATTAGGTTTAATATAGGTATTAGCCATAATAGTATGATTTTTAGGTTGTTTGATCATAACATCTCACAACACACATTTTCCCCTTCCTTTTACATTTGATTCCATTTTTATTTCATGTGTGTAAGTATTAATTAGCATTTTTAATTAAAAACATCCAAAAGGTGAGACAAAAATATGATCAAAAGTTCCTGAGGATGAATACAAGACCTAGGAAGTCTCCCATAGCATCCCCAAATGTTTCACAACCCTTATCCACAAAACGACACTAACATAGTGCCTTTGCCAATAACACATTGCGATACTATCCAATTAATTACGTTATTGACATGAAGTATGGGAGACTCTATTTTTTGAATGAAAGCATTCCAGGATACTCCTATGACCTATTTTAGCCCTATCATTATCCAGTGATGCATGTTTCACTCTAGATAAGTAAACTTTCTACTTTACATTCCCACTTAGTATAAATTGATTAAATTAGTCATTTTCAATATTTATCTATATTTACCTCTTTAATCTAGTCCTTCAAGTCTTAAAAAATTAAATCATTTGGTGAACCTGACTTACTTTAAATATTTCTTAGCAACCTTAATTCTCTCCTAGGGTTTGCCTTCTTCAGTCTTGTGTAATAAATTAGGGCTTATAAATTTTTTTATTTTTTCTAATTTTTTCACATCTTAAATGATCCATATTAGTCCTCTATTAGGGTTTTCATTGATTCAATATTTATAATTTTGTATAAAACCCCTTCAAAACCTAGATACACATATTAGGTCCTCACACATCCAAATATTAGCCTTTAGGGTTTCAGTTCAATTTATAATTTTCCATACATTGGGTTGAATATTTAGCATATTTTAAAATATATTTATGTTGGATTACATTATACCCATTGTTTCATTATTGTTCATTTTTTTCATTCTCTTTTTTGTTAATTTTAATATGATCCCTATGGAACCTCTTCCCTCTCACCCAGTTAATAATTTTTGAATTTTTTTCATAATTATATAAATGAATGGACCAATTTTCAAAATTATACAATAGAACATGATAATGAGAATTATTTAATTTATAATGATGATGATGATGATGATGATGATGATGATTATTATTATTATTATTATTATTATTATTATTATTATAATGATGAATATGGTGAATACTATGAGCATGATAATAAAAGTGATAATGAGGATAGAGTAGATGCATCTTCTCCTCCTCCTCCTCTTCCTCCACCTTTCTCAAATTAATCTGGAAAATCATGTAAAATTGATATTACACCTTTTACAAGTTTACAGACTAAAGTATATGATATTGTTGTGTTACCTTCTTTTACCTTTCAAGATCAACATATGGATTCCTTGTAAAATATAAATAATTCAAATATATCTAACTCTTATCCTACATGTCATAATGTGCTAAATAAAAATATGATTTCTAATTCTTATACCTTTGACTCCATTATTGAAAATAATTACAACATGTGCATTCCACTCATAGATAGTAAAGATACACATTACATTCCACCTACACATGATGCTATGTTACATAGTAGTAAAAATTTAAAATATTCTTCTGCTCCTTATTTTACTAAGCATGAAAATGATCATTCTTGTTCCCTTAACTCTACAAGTGAAATAAATTCTAAATTTGATCAAACATGGAATAATAATGATTACTATGATTTTAGTGAAGAAGAAATTGAGTCTAATCCTCTCTTTACTTCACCCATATCTCATGTGAAAAGTGATTAATTATTAAATTCTAATTCAATAAATGATATGTTTTTAGATAAACATGTGTAAACTTATACACATGTTCATAGTTTACATATTTTAAATTTACATGATAATAATGTGTCTTCTATTCGATTAGCATGTGATACTTATTTATAAATTAAAAAAATAAGAGAACCAATGAATCTCCTCCAACCCTCTTTATTAAAATATAACTTATTCCTCATTCTAACCTCCATGAGTGTGATATGCAATTTTCCTCTCACTAGGTCGAAACTATATCTCCTCTAAATGTTACAATGATCCAACTCAATATCTAATAATTCTACATGAAATAGTGTACCCAAGGATAAAATTAAAAATAATATTAAATGTTTAAATGATCCTCTTAACAATGTTAACATACCTTATAAAGAGGTAATATCTTTGATGCATATCATGGGTACTTTACAACAAGTACATCTGCTTACCCTGGAAAGTAAATCATACTAATCTTGGGTTGATTCCAATGCTATCCATGGAAATTTAATTCCACACAAAAACTTAAATTTAGCATTACCAAAGAAGCTTCATATACCAACATCACCTAAGTTCAATGGACATGGATATCCATACTTACATCTCAAAGCCTATAAAAAAGCTATCACACATACCACTAGTAGTTTTATTCTCCTATACTTATTTCCTTCAAGTCTAGAGGATGAGGAATTAAATTGGTTTCATCATTCACTCCCCATTGGTTCACCTCACTAAATATATATGATGAGTTAAAATAATTATTTCTCATGCATTATATTTAGAATAATGGACATAGATTCACATATGAGAGGTTGCCTTCACTACACCAAGGTAAGTCAAAACTAGTAAGTGATTACATTATACATTTACAATCATGTATGTGATAATTGATCTACCAACTGACATATTTGGAGGTATAATGCATCTTTGCTAATGTCCTAATTTTTCCTCTTAAGTATAAATATTTATATGAGACATCAAGATCATTTCAGCACCTATGTCATATAGCTATCAGATTAGAATATAAGTTCATACTAATTGACACACATTCAAAGGTAGATTTTTATGTAGATATGTCATAGCCATAATTATATAATATGGTCCAATCACCTAATATACCTATGCATAAGGAAAAAGTGTCACTAAAACCACCAATAAAGGTACTCAACAAAGTTAGAGAGCCATTTCACAAAGCATCTCCCATAATAAGTAGAGCATAGGAAACCAGCATAGGGGCCATAATTTTTTCAAATAGAGACAAACATCATAATATCTTATTTAAATTATTATATATGAGGATGATAACACTTACTCCTATTCATCATCATCCAATACATCATTTGCATAAAATAAGAAACAAACCATGTTACAATTATCATCAAATCAATGGACATTTGGATAATAATTATTGTACACTCAAAGATCATATTAACCAATATGTAGACAAAGGCATCATAGAATTCACATAGGGGTAATCAATATATCCTTCTCTACATTCTCCTATATCACATTTATCTATGAATGACCTATCTTAGGATGTTCCTTTCAATGATCCATTGGTTATCATATGAGCCATGTGGTTTCTAGGACACCTCATTATGATAGATATCATGCACTATAGATTCAGTAGAGATGAAAATAAGTTCAAAGAGATCAACCTAATTATAAAATCATGGTGACAAAATGGAAAATAATTCAATCAATAATTTGAGTAGAATAACCAATTAAGATATTTTTAAGTGATAATGCACACTAGAGTATAATTTTAGTATGATAGCCAATTAAGTTATTTTCTACATAATCTGCAAATCTATCTACCACCAATGCATAAATATTAGAACCAATTCCTAATGCTATTTATACACCTACACAACATGAGTAGTATGGTCACTTGTTTAGTCTTCCAAAAAAATTTATATAGTGCATGACATAGTCACAAGATCAACACCAACATATAATAAGATACTTTCATGTCACAAATACTAACAATTAAATACTTTCAATCTAGTATCAATATATAATCAATAGATATATGTAAATCAAGAAAAATATTGGTATCTAATAAATTATATATATTCCCATGTCAACACATAATCAATGAACATAATGAAAACATTTAATTAAATAAGCAATGCCATAATCAAAAAAGTTAATGTGTGTGTGTGTGTGTGTGTGTGTGTGTGTGTGTGTGTGTGTGTGTGTGTGTGTGTGTGTGTGTGTGTGTGTGTGTGTGTGTGTGTAACTTAGAAAAGTTTCATACAATGATATACAAATAACTAAATAATGGGAGATTAATCACCATGATTCATCTCATAACCCTTACTCTCATATCCATACCCACTAGAACTTGATGCACCTAAATCCCCTCCAGACCTATATGGAGACCTACATCTATGTTCTCTCTCTCTCACAACACTAATATCTCAACCATCATCATTATGTGCTCACATTTTAGATGAATATGTTCATATACTATCCTACCAACCCAAACTATTAGGTGGGGGAATGGATCATATATATAACTCTACACATGCCTCATCTTTTTTCACTATTGCTTGCCTATATGCTATGGTGTATTGGTCACTTGATCAAATAATTGTGCATGTATACTAGATGCCTTCATATCTTATTGAACTAACCCATCATCCATATCATTATAAATAATGTATCATGTGTAGATATGGAATACAAAGTGATTTAGATCATGCATTAGTCAAGAAAACTCAAATAAGCATAAATAACATAACTAACTAAGTCAACTCCTTCATGGGGTTTTGAAAATGAAAACTAAGAGATATTAAAAGAAGGAATATACATCAAACCTTACAAATATCATCCCCCCTCCAAGTAAGGCTCAAAAACATGATTTACCCCTAATTTGGTGCTTTGAGTCTTTAGTAATGATGAGTGGATTGCTCCTCCATTATCTCTTAATGCACCAATGAAACTAGGCTCATGATATTTGATTAAATATATGCCAATAGTGAAGCTATCCTATAGAAAATTAAGCATAATAAAAATACACAAAAATATCTTGTGAGGCTAATTTTGAATAATAAGTTTAAACCAAAGAAACTTGAAAAGATGAGTGAGAACCCTTGCATTTATAGATTTTTGGAAATGATCAGAATCAACTATGACCATCCATCTTGAGATCAAGATGTGTGTCCATGAATATATTCAATTTTGGAGAATTGAATCATAAATACCCTAATTAATATTTGGAATAAAGGGGAATTAATGAGGCATGGGAGTGTGCAAACTAAATATGTGTTCCATTTATGGCTTATAGATGCCACCCCACTAATGATGTCATCAGATGTTGTAGATATTAGAAATGAATTTCAAATTAATATATCTTCAATATATTTCATGGGTTTTCCACTTAAGACCTTAATTTGGTTTAATTTGATTAAGTAGGGTTATTTGAATTTTATATAATTCTTTGGAAATTGGTTGCCTATTCAATCAAATTGGTCAAAATGTCAAGTTACTAGGTCATAATTTGATTGAAGTATAATTATAAAAATATGTCAGTTACGTATAGATCAATACCCATTTAGGACATTATCAACACAAAATAACACATGCATATGTTTTGTGCTTCTGAATTAGAAGAATTCAATGGTTTAGAGTGTCAAATTGAGTTTTTAGCATTTTGACTTGAAATTATTTAAGAAAAGTTAATAATCACATAAAATGCATTGCCCTATTCAAGGATACATTAGCCTAAATTGGCACTTATATATAACAAGATCAAACCATTTAGTGTGATTTAGTGATTTTGGCCCAAATTATGCATATTCATAGAATTTTGAGTAATATTGACAATTTTAACACAATGTGATGTAGAGCATCATTCTCATACTCTGCCTATCCTTGACTTTGATACCTACATTTTACATTCATGCATTCAAACTTCTCATTCTTCCTCTTACTTGTCAACTTGGTTATAAGATACAAGGTTATTATCTTATTAGTATTATGTACTAATCACCTTAAACTCCTTGTTTTATATGCCTTTAAACCTTGCACACCTCACTTATACTTTATTCTAATCATTATTAATTCCTTTGTTAGCAATTTACTGTAAAAGACTAGACAAATCACCTATATCCTCACTAGGGTTTCACATGTGCATTTTATTAACATGAAAGGTTTCATTTATGTTCAAAAAACTTGAATCATTCCTATTCAACTCATATCTCAACCCTAACTACCTACTCTTGTCATCAAACCCACAATCTCTCATGAAGGCTAGTAGCCTTTTTTTGATTTTCTTCTTGTATGGATCAGTATAGATGGTTCTTAGAAAACTAAAATCACATTATGACACCATTTATTGTTTTATACACATCCACCAAGTTTCTAGACCTAACTAATTCTCCTTACCATATTTCTAGCTCTTTCTTCTTGTAAATTAACCTTGTATAGGCCTTTCCAACCCTGTCAACAACACAGTCTTCATTATATGTTCCATATAGTGTCGTACTAGAATAAAACCTTTGAAATATTATTCATCTTGAAAAATTTCAACAGAATACCAGTTTCATCACATTTTACTAGTTCATTTTCTAGATATTCATTTTTTAGTCTTTGAACCTTAAGCTAGGGTTTTTTCAAGCTTGTAATGACCTGAGAGGGTGTAGAAATGATTTAATTGATTCCAATTAGATTTCATGAATTCAAAAGAAAATTTTATGGTCTATCTAACATGCCTACACATTTTAAATGATCAAAATACACTTGTAAGTGCCTAAACTCCTTAAATAAATAGTTTGCAAGATTCTTCTAACATAATCAACCTATAACAAGGAAATAAAAGAACTTAAATACATGTTAGCTTACCGAGAAGGTATTAGAATGTTTCACCAAGTAATTTAATCCCTCAAGGTTTATTTTTTCACCATATTCATGCTATGAGAACCACATTCTACTCACATATTTTCTCAAGTACCTTGACTATGTTTTATCAACAAAGTCATGCATAGTTCACGTGTAACTTTTTTCCTCAAAGTATTGGAAAACTTATCAACTTATAAAAGATTATATTCAAAATATTTTGGATATATCCTTATTTATATAACATAAAAACACCATACTCGTCATCTTAAAACATATATCATGCTTAATACTTATTGTGAAGGTCATAAACAAGTTTATTGGCTATTTGTTATAAATAGGGTATTCACACACAAGCTTCTATCTAACCTAGTTTTTGTTAGGATGAACAAAACTATGAAAACATGATATAATATTTACAATAATGGTTATTTTATTTTAAAAAACACAAAAAATTATTTGATAATAATTATTTATTCATTAATTTGTAGTCCTCTGTGTTCACACACAAAGATCTTAAATACAGACTTGCAGACAACTAATCCATGCAACTTACATTACCAATAGATGATTCTAAATGATTTAAAGTTATTACCAAGTTAATTTATAGTATTTAAATAATAAATGTATCACATTGTAATCACAAAACAATATCAAGATCCTTTAATCATTGCAACTTTATTTACTCTAGTATTTACAAGAAAAAACTTTGTCTTTTCTTGATAGATTATAGAGGTTTCAATGTTATTTTATCACCATTTTTTTCATAACCCTATCTTTATCCTTATAAATAAATCCTAAAAAAAATACCTACTACACTCCATATATGAGACTCCATCCTCTCTATAAATCAAAACTTGCTTATGTATGATAAACTTCCTCCTAACTAACTACCCACTTGGCAACTACCTTCAAACAAAAAAATTACATTCAAATTATTGGGTTTGGACACTAATATCATAAAATTTACATACAAAAAACTTAAATAACCCAACCTAGACTCACTTAAATATCCCACAACAACATTGGATAACTTGACACACCCAAAAATGCTTTAAAAGACATTTACCTAATTCAAAATTTTAAATGCTAGATTTGGTGAGAAAATGTCAAAGGGAATACAAAACACACTCATGGACTAAATAAATGAATCTAATACATTCTAAGGCATGTTTTGAGACCAATGACACCACAAAATAGCCAAATGGACTTCATTACATGATGTTATTGCATCATACTCTTGGGGAATAATGAATTTGAGCTCTAATGGATTGTTTAATGCTTCTTTTGTCTCTTCAAATTCATCTCTCTTGGATCATCCATTACTTCTCTTATTTATACATGCTTCAACTACTCACATTTTCTCTCATGTTTTCCTCGATTATAAACTATCTTGCCTCCTTACTTGTTTCTCTTTATTACACCATTAATTTGTACTTTGTGTGTACACTCTCTTGCCTTTTTAACTTTATCATATGGTTTGTATATTCCTCCAAACATTGATTCAACTATAATTATACCTTTTCATGCTATTATTACCATATCTTCAACAAGAATAGTGAAAATTTCAAGCATACCTGCTTTAATTGTTGCATTGTTACTATCATGGCTTCTTCTTCATGTTCTTTGTCCACTTTCTCAAGTTGCTCAACTACTAAAACCTACATTTATTATTCATTAACCATCATCTCACCATGAAAATATTCCTCTATGGCTACCAATTTTGCCTCCAACTATTCAACACTCTTATATAAAAAAGTGTAATCAGAATTCTCACCTTTGTTCTTCATTGGTACTTCATTTTTCAAGCCTTCCAATAGGAATTCAAGATGATCTAATTCATCTTCATCATTCCAACATCCTAGATGGCTTCAACTATCATGTTTCTCCTCATTCAAACTCATATTCTCCTTCAGTTACTATTTTTCCTCTTGTTCTCTAGTTATTCATTCATCCTATACTTTAGCATCTCTCTTAAGTTACTTGCATAATAAATTCTCTTGCCTTCTCTCCTCTTTCTTTGATTAAATCTTCATTTTTGTTACTTTTTTCTTGATTGTCCACTTGAATGGATTATTTGTCATCACCCATCCATTATATGGGCTCTCCATTTCTCTCACTTGATCTAGCATGACCAACAACTTATCCATCTATTGCCTCATCTCTGTCATCTCTTTCTCCATCTCTCTATTCTACTTCTCTTTATGGTAGCTTTACTCTCTAATTACATATTTTATCTTTTCTATTTATTTATTCATCTTATTTAAGATGTATAATAACTCATTTGTCTCATTTTAACCTATTCCTCTCTTTGATAATTCTTCTCTCACTTGCCACATCATGAACTCTCATTGGGTTTATCTCATTCACTATGACTTCACCTGGGTCATTCACTCATGTCCTTTATCTAGGAAACTATTATCTCTCCTCAAGATCAGCTATGATATCTCTCTCATGATATTATAAATAAATCTCTCAATAAAAAATCCATACTTGGCTGCAGGGCTGCCATCTCATAACTTGCACTTGACACTTCAATACAATTCATGAACAAATAAAAAGAAATCAAAATGAAAACTCATTAACACATGTACCTTGTTTTATTTTAATTTATAATCCAATTATTCCTAAATAAAAACCTATATTTGATACCAAATGATGAAAATCATCATTCTCATACCCTACCTATCCTTGACTCTGATACCTGCATTTTACATTCATGCATTCAACCGTCTCATTCTTAATCCTACCTATAAAATTGGTTATAAGATACAAGGTTATTATATTATAAATATTATGTAATAATCAACTTAAAATTACTTTTTTTTATTCCTTTTAACCTTTCACACCTCACTTATACTTCATTCTAATCATTCTTAATTCCTCTACTAACAATTTGCCTTCAAAGACTAAACAAATCACCTATGTCTTAACCAGGGTTTTACATGTGCATTTTTTCAACATGAAAGGTTAAATTTATGTTTAAAAAAATTAAATCATTTCTATTCAACTCATATCTTATCCCTAACTACCTACTTTTCTCATCAAAGCCATATCTCTCATGAAGGCTAGTAGCCTTTTTTTCTATTTTTCCTCCTATACAGATCAGTACAAATGGTTATTGGAAAAATAAATTCACATTATAACAAAATTCATTTTTTTATACACCTCCACAAAATTTATATACTTAATTCATTCTCCTTCCCCTATTTTTAGTTCTTTCTTCTTATAAATTAGCCCTTTTTAGGCCTTTCCAACCCTATCAACAACATAGTCTTCATTATATGGTCTGTATAGTGTTGTATTGGAATTAAACCTTTTAAATATTATTCATCTTGATAAATTACAAAAAACTACCAAATTTCATCACATTTTACCAGTTAATTTACTATATGTTCCATTTTTAGTCTTTGAACCTTAAGTTAGGGTTTATGTAGGCTTGTAATGACCATAAAGGGTGTAAAAATGATTTAATTGATTTCAATTGGATATAATGCATTAAAAAAATAATTTTATGGTCTATAAAACATTCCTACACCTTTTAAATTATCAAAACACACTTGGAAATGCCTAAACTCCTTAAATCAATAGTTTGCAGGATTTTTCTAACACAGTCAACCTATAACAAGGAAATACAAGAACTTTAATGCATATTAGCTTACTAGGTAGGTATTATAACATTCCACAAAGGAATATAATCCCTAAAGGTATATTTATTCACCATATTCATTCTATGAGAACCACATTCTGCTCACATATTTTCTTAAGTACCTTGATTGTGTTTTATCAACAAAGTCATGCACAATTTTCCTATAACTTTTTATCTCAAAGTATTGGAAACATATCAACTTCCAAAATATTATATATAGTATATTGTAATTTGATCCTTATTATATCACCTAACAACACCATATTCATGATCTTAAAACACCTATAATTTTCAAGACCTATTGTGAAGGTCATAAACAATTTTATTGGTTGTCTGCTATAAATAGGTTGTTCACACAAAAACGTCTATCCAACCCTAGTTTCTATTAGGATAAACACAAATATGAAATAATGAAATAATATTTACATGAATGGTTCATTTCCTTTAAAACACACATAATTTTATTTGATAATAATTCCTTATTTATTAATTTTTAGTCCTCTATGTTCATACATAAAGATCTTGAATACAACCCTATAGACAACTAATCCATGCAACTTACATTACCAATGGAAGATTACAAATGATTTGAGGTTATTACCAAGTTAATTTATAGTCTTTAAAAAATCAATGGATCACATTATAATAACAAAATAATATCAATATCCCTTTAATCACTATAGCTTTATTTACTATAAGTATTTACATAAAAAAACTCTATCTTTTCTTGATAGATTATATAGGTTTCAATGCTCTTTCATCTTCATTTTTTCCCATACCCATGTATTTCTCCTTATAGCCAAATATTTAAAAAATTAAATACTACACTCCAGCTATGAGACTCCCTCCTCTCTATAAATCAAAACTTTCTTATGTATAAAAACTTCCTCCTAACTAACTACCCACGTGGCAACTGCCTTCACAAATACATTACATTCAAAATATTAGGTTTGGACACTATTATCATAACATATACATATAAAAAAACCAAATAACCAAAATTATACTCACTTAAAGACCTAAAACAACATTGGACAACTTGACACACCCAAAAATGCTTTAAAACACATTTACCTAATTCAAAATTTTAAATGCCCAATTTGGCAGGAAAATGCCAAAGGGCCTACAAAACACACTCATGGACTAAATTAATGACTATAATGCCTTATAAATCATGTTTTGACCAAGGGAACCATAAAATGACAAAATGGACTTTAGTGCTTGATGCCCCTACATCATAATGGTGTTAGGATTTGGATGTCTACATTATACTCTTGTTTGAGAAGGCATGGCAAGACATTCAATCAAAGCAAAATATTTTCAAAGAAAATATTTTTCAATAAGAATTTTGAAGGAAAATAACCATGATTCCATCTTTATATGACATACAATTATGAAATAAATGGATGGACTCTCAAAAAGAGAGAAAGAGTGAAATTAACCCATGAATGAGATTAAATTCACATGAGTTAATGCCTGCACACATTGATTCTCAATAATCAGAATATAATAGAATATAATGGGCCCCAAGGTGGGGGGAAGTGGGAAGGAAATATAAGTGACATACTCTAAACACAACCATAAGAGGGTGAGAGTTGTGCGCTTAGGGAATGATCGATCTTGAGATAAGTTGCATGCTTTTAAAATAACCAGAATAAGGGCATAAGCTATAGGTCTTGGAACTAGAATAAAAATGAGATAATTTATTTGGATAAAGGAAATGATAATTTGTCCCATTAGGGTATATTTGATTGGTTAATAAAGCAATTTTTTCCCCATTAGGGCTGATTTTGATCATGATAATTAATTTTTCCCCAATAGGGCTGATTTGATCAGTGATTGATCTAAATATTATGCTCTTATAGGGAAAACTAGAAAGCATAGCTCAAGGATATAATCTAATCCATAGATTAAAATATGAGTAGGTGAAAACGTATATGTGATGGTCTAAAATGAGACATACGATAGTGCACAAAGTGATGAATAGAAGAATGAGGGTGGATGAGCTAACCCAAGATACGCCATGTATCCAAGCACTACCTATATAGTCTAGATGGACCTCGAGCCAATTTATTTCACCCAAAAGTAGGATAAAATGGAATGAGGAAAGAATAATAGAATAAATATGGACCACTATGTGACTAGACTCATAGTATATGTCTGGAGATGCACATCTTGCATAGAGTCTCATGCTAGGTATAATGAATTATTTTTTAATTCATTTGTGTATTGAGAGTTTATTTTTAGATATATATTGACCTTTAGACTTAGGATCCAAAGCACTTGGTGATTATTTTAGAAAAAGTGAAATTATACATCATAAGTATGAGTAACCTATGATGACATGGAATTTTGATTGTGGTGATCTGGTTAAAATGTGAATATTTATAACTAAAGATAATGATAATAATTATGAATAACATATTTAAAATTATTTACATTTAAATAAAAACAAAGATAAAAATAAAAACAATACACCAATCAAGATATGAATAATCAGGATTTAAGTAGGAACAAGGATGGATAAAAGCAAAGAAAGAATAGCATAATAAATAACATGAAAGCAAGATATGAATAATCAAGATCCATGTTCACTATCAAGAAGTACTTGGAAAATTAAAAAAAGAAAAATTTAAATACAACTCTAAAACACATCAAGTCTAACTAAAAATTAGACAAAAAGTAGTTATAGAATGTATTTAAACTCAAAATAAAAAAATAATGCAAGAGAAGACAAAACAAGAACACAAAAGACCAAAAATAACAAAAAAAATAACCAAGAATAAATAACAAAGGAATAAACATGAGATAAAAATGAATAAAATAAATAAAGAGACAAGAAAACACAATAAAAAGCAAATAAACACATATAAAGAATGGTTAATCACAATGTTAGTGCAAGCAAAGACCCCTAATCTAAGAAATAATGAGACTATCATAACAGAACAAGAATAAAGAGACAAAGTTTCCCCCAAGTGATATGGAAACAATAAGACAAGTAAAAAAAGGGGGAAATAAGAAAAGGAAGGGGCTAGCCGAGATGACTCTAGATGTATGAGACAAGTGGAGGATGCCTGCATAATTCTATAGACATAAGGTCCAACATAAACTTTATGCCAAATATAGTTCTCCTAGGAAATGGGATATAATAAAAGTGATGATAAAAAAACATGATTGATGTTGTAGAGGAAATAAGGAAAATAGACTCACAAAATGGTGAGAGCATTCAGACATAAATGGATTGCATAATGGTGAGAGCATGGGATTATAATAAATAAAAGTGAAAGACAATGTTTTCATTATTTTTTGGATTAGTTTTATAATTTTTTTGTGTTTTTAAGATAAGAAACATAAATAAACTATGAACAAAAGGTTTAGGGAATTACTTAACTAAGGAGATGCACGTCCATAGGTAAGAATTTAAACAATAGCTAAAATGGCTACAACAGGGATCAAGGATATAAAAAATGGCATAGAGAACTAACTAATGAAAGAGATGCATGTCCAAGAGTATAGGTTCCAATAACTTATAAATCCATTTTCAATGGCCCATGATTGCAAATTAGTGAGAGCAATAATATCTTGTTAAGGAAATAATGCCTACCAAATAGTAACAAAATAATAATAAAAAGTATGCAATCTAAGATAAATTTGAAGAACTATTCAGCAGAAAAAAACTATGTACTGATGTATCCATGTTCACTTGTCTATAAGAAGAAGCTGCAAAATACTATCCAAGCTGAACTAGTTTGTAGAACTGGCATTGAATGTGTCCAAGATGCCTATGAGTCATAATCAAGAACATAATTAGTCAAGGGATAGAATGGTTCAAGTTAAAATGGTCTAGGATATGAAAAGAATATGGTTTTAAGGAGAATGGTCCAAGATGAAACAAAATGAATAGGGTCCAAAAAAGGATGGTCTAGGTTGGGATAAAAGGAATCTAGTTAGAATGTAGATAATCTAAAGTACCAATGGTCTAGAGTTTCAACTATCTAGAGTCATAACAGAATGTGGTTCTCATGAGAATGGTTCAAGGTACATCAAATCAATTTAATGTGATCTAAGATAAGATGATTCAAGATATAATAGTGTGATAAAATGACTTCAGTATAAGTTACCCCCAAGTAAGGGGTCCTATAGACAATGGTTTAAAAGATGTCAAGTGTATAACTGATTGAGATGCACAATGTTCATGTGCTCGAGGAGTTCTACACCATCTAGAGTAGCTAGTTGGAATGCCCCTAATCCATAGTTTTTTGTGATGACATATGGTCCCAACCAATTGGGTTGGAACTTAGTTTCTTCTTGAGTTTAACATTTATGTTCTGTTGATTATCTTTCAAGACCAAATCACTAATTTCTAACTCCTAAGGGAGAATGCACTTATGTTAGCTTATATGCAATCTGTTATGATAAGTTTACAAGTTATCTAGGGAATCCAACACTTAACATCAAAGAGATATAGCTCTTGTAACCAGGAGACTCTATAATATCCATCATCTTCAATATTCTCCAAAAATACTTGTAATGAAGGTAGCTCAATCTCAATTGGGATAATAGATTTTGTGCCATAAATAAGGGAGTATGGAGTGGATCCTATGGGGGTTTGATGACTAGTGTGATAAGCCCAAAGGGTAGGAAAAATTTGCAATTATGACCAACATAATTGAAAATCTTCTTCAGTATGGCAACAAAGGTTTTGTTTGATTCTTCATCTTGACCATTTCCTTGTGGATTATATGGTGTGGATTTATTTTTCTTGATTTTGAATTTTACACAAAGAGATTTAACATCTTGGTTTAAAAATGATCCACCATTATCAGATATAAAACAAGCTGAGATACCATATCAACAGATAATATGGTAATGTATAAACTTGGCAATCTACTTTTTGATGACGTAAGTGAGAGGAATGACCTCAATCCACTTAGTAAATTAATTGATAGTAGTGAGAATATGTTGGATTAATTTTTTTGATGAGACTGAGGCCCCATGTAGAAAATGGTCATGGTGTAGTAATTGGTTGTAGTGGCAAGGAAGGTATGTGTATCAAATTTCCATGTTGTTGAGAAATAAGACACATCCTTACATAATTACAAGCATCTATCTCCATCTTGGGCCAATAGTAACCTATTCTAAGGAGATTTTTAGCTATGACTACACTATTGATGTGGGCCCCACACATTCCTTCATGAACCTCTCTGAACACTAACTTAGATTATCCTTAAGATAAATAATGAAGTAACATTATATCATATTCTGATTTTGCCCTATAATTAACAACCTATAATTCCATGGATTAATATGGTTAATATCTAATTTTTAGTGCCTTGATTTGACAATTTTGACATATATTGTAATATGACAATGATATTATTGATTAATATACATCATGTGACAGTTATATTTTGATAATTATATACATTAGGATGTATATTTGTTAGTTTATCTACTTATCATCATTGGTTGATATGATGACTCAGGCTAACTACGTACTTGTTGTGAGGTGGATACATGATATGTCTTACCCTCAGAGCTTGATGAGGGAGAGCATCATCAGAGAGGGTTATCTAGATGGAGTGATTAGGGGAAATATCAGTTGAAAATGCTAGTAACCCTACACACACACATCATATATTTTTAATGATATTTGCGTAAAAATGTTAGTGTGTAATTGTGAATTATTTCTTGTGATCATTTGTGTTGTGTAATTAATTTTAGTATGCATTAGATTTTTTAGCCTAATTTACTTAGCTTTTGAATTTAAATCCAAAAAAAAAAATATTAGTGCTAATAGGTATAATTATTGTGGAAACAATTATCTTAAAAGTAAAATATAATTAATGGCTTATTTTATCTTCCAGTTAAATAATTGTTTATCATTGTTTATAAAATTGCATAGAAGTGGTGTTAATGAAATTTAAGGTTAAAAATAAATTATGCATGAAAATTATTTTAAAATTTATAAAATGTATTTTATTATTATTTTTGTTAACTTAGCATGCTAGTTGATAAATTAAAGTGAAATAAAATAATTAATTATAGTTAATAACTATAAATAAAAGTGAAAAATATTATGCATGAGAGGGATAAAGATGGCATGAAAGAAATGGGCACAATAATGGGGAAGGAAAATAAGTTTATAAATAGAAGAGAATTATTGTGAATTAGACACACCACAGAAAGGAGAAAAGGGTAGGATTTGAAGTGCAACAGAAGAAAGAGATAGTAAGTTTATTAATTTCTTCAAACAATCTTGAGTAGAGGTAAGCTTTATCATTTATTTTCTTATGTAATATAAAAGTGTAATAGATCTACATTTATTTCTTATGGGTAGTGTTAAATTATTTTAACCTTACAAATTATGTTTTATAGGCTCCACCCATATACCTATGTCTTATTTAATAAATTGAGTCATAGTGAGGAGTACTAAAACCTCTTATTGAAACACCAAGAATGGAATTTAGAGGGATGAGTCAGTTATTTAAAATGCTAATCTATTTAACATATATGACTGAGTCTATTGAGGACTGCATTTTATTACAACACCAAATCATAATTTAAATGCTGAATATTTATATTGTATTAAGACATCTAGTCTCCTACTACATGCCAAACATAGAATGCTAGTGAATACCATAGAGTATAAAAGTAGAAGTCCTTTTAGACAATTACCTGGTCATTATATTATATTTCTAAGTATAATATCCAACATGGAGTTAGATATTTAAAATGCCCCATATTAAATTAAGTGTTGAGTGCTAAAGTTATTAATATATATTTTTGACTGCATGAGTTCCATATTAAATTACTAAGTTTTAGTTCGTAAATTACTAAGTTTTAGTTCACTTTTTGAAAGGATATATATATATATATATATATATATATATATAAAGCAAACTAAAACTTAGTAATTTAATATGGAACTCATGCAGTCAAAAATATATATTAATAACTTTAGCACTCAACACAAATAAAATGTCCCATATTAAATTAAGTGTTGAGTGCTAAAGTTATTAACATATATTTTTGACTGCATGATTTCCATATTAAATTATTAAGTTTTAGTTATATATATATGTTGCACATTTATTGATATCATTGTATCTTATTTTTGGCTAATTAATAAATGAAATTTCTGTAATCATCAATGAATTCACAAAAGCATATAGCAAATCGTAGAAGTTTTATTTTAGAATATAAAAGTCAATAATTATTACTAAAGTCTTTATTGATTTGTTGGAGTGAAAAACCAGGTCAAGAGTCAAATCGACCAACCATATATTAAGATGCCAGCTATATATAAGACACTGAGTCATTATGTTTTTAGCAAAAGTCTAAATCATTTGGTAGAAGTTAACATGCCTAGCTATAAAAGGAAATCACCTAGCTTAAAACAATATAAGTCATTGTTTTTAGAAAATTGGCTGATCTTTTAAAATAGTAAAAGTCAATTTAGCAGTAAAAGAGGTCTTTTATCAAATCATAAAAGTACAATGAAATCATAAGAGTATCTAATAAGTCACTTGAATTCATGAATTGATAGATGTATATGTTTTTGGGTTTCTGAGTTGAAATAGCCATGTATATTTTGGAATAATTGAATAATTAAGTTCAAATAATGGTAGCATCTTACTTTTATTAAACGGGTTTGAATAGCTATGTATTAGCAAAATGCCTAGCTGAATTCTTGTATTGAAAATGCCTTGTCATTTATTAAACCACTGTTTAAATAGTTGGGTCTCTAATAAAATTGTTGAGCCTTTAAAGAAAAAATGTTGAGTATTAAATTATAAAAACATTGAGATTTATTTACAATGCATAGATTCATATATAATCATCTAATCTAAAAATTGATTGAGCATTGAATTTATTAAAAACGTTATAAATTGGAACTAAAGTTTAATTATGTGATGGTTGAACATTGAAATGCCATAATTATCTACACCTTCATTGTATTAAAAAAAGAGGCCTGTATTTACCTTCTTGAAAAGTTTACTACTGAACATATGACTTGACATTACATAACTTAATACATAGCTTTTTAATTTAAGATTGTAGTATATTGGCATTTTATATATATGTATGTATGTGTGTGTGTGTGTGTGTGTGTGTATATATATATATATATATATATATATATATATATATATATATATATATATATATATATATATATATATATATATATATATATATATATGTATGTATGTATGTATGTGTGTGTGTATGTATGTATGTGTGTGTGTATATATATATATATATATATATATGAGCATTCATATATTTAAAATGCCAATATACTACAATCTTAAATTAAAAAGCTATGTATTAAGTTATGTAATGTCAAGTCATATGTTCAGTAGTAAACTTTTCAAGAAGGTAAATTTTTAGTTTTAATGGTTGTGTTTGTTTTTAAGTCACGTATCATAACATGGTAGCGCCTCATATTGCCTTTTAGATATGAGTTTCCTTTGAAAACATCATCTTTTATATTTTGATTTGAGGGTACAAATCAATATGGATAATGTCTATATTAAGATGGCCTTTTATTATTATGTGAGTAGATTCTAAATTCATTGGCTATATTTTGATTATAAACTATTTTTTACAATATTGGTTTGCATCCTTTTTAATTGCTGAGTCATTTAAAAGAATATATATTTCTCTTAAATGAGGTCAAATGTTCGGTGGAACTTTATTGCCTCGGATTTCCATTTTGCAACTAGTATGATGCATTATTTTAATAATGATAATGATTATCATGGGGTCCATATGAGAATATAAATAGTTTTTTATTATTAAAAATAAGTTACTAAGTATGTTTTTTGGGTTTAGTGCAAAATCTTGAGTTGTTAAGATAACTATTTTTTGGGCTTTTAGGTAAGATATTATTTTAGTTATAAATATTTCAAAAGATAATATGCTTGGGTGGCATATTTTTGAGACATGTCAAGATGTCCATGAAAATGATTATGAAATATTAAAGAATAAAAGTCATTGGTTGGAATTTGAATGACTCTTGAAGCTTTGCAATCCATTTAAAGTCTTTGTTAAATAATTTAAAAATAGGTGAAGCTTTGGGGTGTTCCAAATAAATATACTTACATGGGCTTGGGTATTATTATGATTAAATAGGATATTAGATACTGTACTTATATCTAGAACAATAAGTTTGTTAGTGAAATAAAAGAAGTGGGAATATTCAACCATTTGAATATTTTATAATTTGAATTACCCTTGTCGAGGTTATGATGAGTGTTAGTGGTGCATTATGGTTGCTAGTGAAAATAAATGACTTATCTGTAGCACATTAGTGTTATGAAAACATGTCATCTGGGTCAAATCCTATAGCATCATGAAATGATAAAAACTTGTGTGAATCATATTTTGAGAGAGTATTTTATATGTAATGATTTTATATTCTTGGAATTAAATAGTGCATCATGATGTGTGCCTTAAAATTGTATTTTTATTTGATTATTATTATGTAATTTAATATAGGGTATACCCAAGTGGTATAATATCAATTTGTTGCTTTAATGATTCCAATATTATATTGGTTATATCTAGACCCACACTTACGTATTTTATGTGTGTTGGTTATTACTTTGATAAGTATGTTTAATAATAGTTAGAAGGATTTTAAAAATGTGTGCATACAAAATTATGAGTGAAAATGAATGTTAAGATATAATTATATGCATTTTATGATTTACTTTTTATAATTATTCTTGAATGAACATAAGTGTATGCTTCTATGTATCTATGATTGCTTTGTATGACTGGTTATGGATAAACTAGTAGTCATTCTTAAGAACACCAGACTAAGATAATATAGGTTATCTTGAGGTGTAGTTACCTGGATCTTATTGAAATAGTCTATAGTTTAATGTGAGTTTACTTGGATGGTATAAATAGTGGTTATTGTGTTCTAGTTTGAAATTTATTTTTAAGGTAAGCCTCATTCATGTGTAGATGATTATGTGTATATCTTGATTTATCCTTGTTTAACATGTGATGTGATGTTTTTATTAGGATAATGAAATATGTATGAGTATTTGAGTTATATACTATGATATATATTGATGATACTAATAGGTAGTGTAATGGATTCTACTAGCCTAGGTAGTACCATCAATATATAATCCAATCAAGTGGTGTGTTGTGAAATTGACTAGTCTAAAATGAACATATGAAAAAATTAATCAAAGTAATGTTATATACATTATTTTTCATATGTTTTATTTTAATTTTGTGTGATATCATGTTAGAATGGATATCTTTAAGGTACACTACATATTTTTAGAAATCTTATAACACATGGGGTACTAGCATGTCTCACTATATTCTTGCACCATTATATCTACGTATCCATAAAGGGAGGGTTATTTCCTGATAGGAGATTGTGTAGGGGATCATTGGTCCATAGATGGTGTGGTAAAGTGCTCATATAATGCTATCCCTCCTCTACTATAGTACTACCTAGAGATGACACTTGAGATTATCAACAATATATAAGTTGGTTAGACTCAATTTCTAAAGAGCTTGGTATCTACTTATTGTATTAGGTCATATGCCTAAAGGACTGTAATTGTATTATGTACTTATATATTTTATTAGTAGATATTGTATTGTTAAACTAGCTATAGTGGTGTCTTATTGTATTTGCTTTTTATGAAGTTGTATAAGATGTATATCATATGTAGTATCTAAAGTATAAGTACTATTGTTCTTAGTTATGATTTAGTTATGTTGTATTATTTTACTATGTGGAATGAATGTTAATTGTTAAAAAACATTACTATATTTAATAAGTACAACTTGAGAGGTTGTCACATTTGGTATCAAAGTTATGGCTTGAACTCTAGGACCTAATGAGTCTATTATCATTTTTGTATCCTCCTGCTTATCATAAAGGAGAATTGAAAATGTGTATATGGTATATTGAGTGTGTACCCTTAGGAGATTCGTACCCGCTTAGAGTTGTTAAAGGGTTAGTTAATGAGTGTCTCATTGGTGATGGTTTTAGAAATTTTTGGGTAGGAGAGTACTTAGCTTAGTTCATGAGTTGTGAACATGAATTTCCTTCCATATTCTTGATCTTTTAGATTGAACACCTTAAGCATGATTTTGTCTTCCTTGAATCACCTTCACTATTAGTGTTTGTGCTTTGTGAGTGTTTTAAAAAGCATAGAGTGATACCTAGTTAGGTTTATATGTTTTATCCTTGTGTCTTATATACATATATCATATTAGTGGAATTTTTTTAGGCCATTCTAATTTGGTACCACCTAGTGCAATAGGGATTTTATTTTAATTGAGTATAGATGTCTGATTGTGATTTCCTTTGTATTAGGAGTTTGTGGATTAACATCCTTATATTTATTTAGACTTGAAAAGAAGAGTCATATCTCTTAGTTAGTTAGAGGTGATTTGTTATTTTGTCACTTTCCTCTTACATCCTTTTTATCTATCGAAAAGATATATATTCTTAGGATGTTGTTTTAGAGTTTCCTTAATCCATGGCTTGTTTTTGAATTGCTAATTTGATCTATTCCCTTGATTTCATGACATAGTGTTTTCTACTCCTTGTTGATGTATCCTTGTGGTTAATATTTTATTTATAGTTGTGTAAATAGTTTATGATACTACACTTACAAGTTGGTAAGGGATTAGTGTTTAGCAACATGGATTATGGTGTTTCCTTCTACCATATGAGGGTATGTAGGAAGTTTTGGTTTATGAGATGTTAGTTCTTTAATTTCTATGTGCGAATTTTTAGAGTCAGTATTCTCCCTAACCTTGGAACTTGACCATGAGTAGTGGTTAACATTAAATTTATATTAATTCTAGTTGATTATAACTATTATGTTATTGTATATCTTTGCTTAGATTGATATTATTCTCTTCTTGAATAATAGAGTTAAATGTGTACCTATCTTCAGGAGGAAGTAAGGTATAAAGTGTGCAAAAAATCTTGGTAAATCTAAAAGGGTTAAGATAAAACTTTTTAACTATTATGTGTTAGTCATGAAAGTAAGGAGACATTGTCTCGCTTAGAAGGTATTAAGGATGACATAATTCATAGCCTTTGTATGATATTATTTATTTTTAATATGAATATAACACTATATGTTAAGTTTCAGGATATGATACTAGTTTTGATTAATTAGTAGTAACTTAAATCAATATGAAAATAATTGTATGATTTCTCTTATGTGTATCTTACTGCATATGGAATATTTTAGCATATAGTTGGAATAGATTTATGAATCTTGTGCACCTTTTGAAGATCATCTAGTCATGGAGACCTAAGAGATGATTGGTGATATAGGAATGTGAGTTCTAAGTTATAGTATGGTATCTTACTTAGCCTCACATTGACTCAGTTGGTACTAGTTTAGATTGACAAATAGATTTGTCAAATCTAGTCGTATGGTCATTTATTTTGACTTTTATGATGATTTTACAAAATTATTATTAGAATTTTCTTGTGGTTCTAGACCCTGGGGTGCTCATGATATAACTAATCAACATAAATTGACTTTCACAAAACTTGTTTGTAGAATAGGAAATGTCATAGAATAGGGTCTTGTGAAACCAATTCTCTAAGAATAGTGCTAATTAAGAGAACTATTATAAGTTCTTCAATTAAATTTTGCATCTAATTGCATGTTATAATAATTGATAGTATGTTTTTATGTTTTTAGACTATGTTTGTTAATTAGAATTTTTTCTTGAATAATAGTCATTGGGGTGATGACCAATTTTAGGGTGAGAGGATGTCACATCCTAATTTCACCCTATAAATCTATAGATTAGTATGGTTACTATCTAATTTCTATTGCCTTGATTTGAGAATTTTGACATATACTATAATAGGATAGTGATATTTTTTATTAATATACATTATGTGATAGTTATATTTTATAATTCTATACATTAGGATGTATATTTATTAGTTTAAAATTATTGGTTGATATGATGACTCAAACTAACTACCTACTTGTTGTGAGATAGATACATGATAGGTCCTACCCTCAGAGCTTGATGAAAGAGATAATCATCTATGAGGGTTGACTAGATGGAATGATTGGGGGAAATATTAGTGGAAAATGCTAGTGACCCTACACACATGCACCATAGATTTTTAATGATATTTGCATAAAAAATTTAGTGCATAATTGTGAATTATTGCTTGTGATAATTTGTGTGTGTGGAATTAATTTTAGTATGCTTTATATTATTTAGCTTAACTTACTTGATTTTTGAATTTAAATCTAAAAAAACAAATATTAGTGATAACAGGTATAATTATTATAGAAATAATTATCTTACAAGTAAAATGTAATTAATGACTTATTTTATCTTCTAGTTAAATAATTATTTATCATTGTTTAGAAAACTATATGGAAGTGGTGTTAATGCAATTTAAGGTTAAAATTGAATTATGCATTACAATTATTTGAAAATTAAGAAAATGTATTTTATTATTATTATTATTTATTTATTTTTATTAACTTAGCATGCTAGTTGATAAATTAAAGTGAAATAAAAAAATTAAATGTAGTTAATAAATATAAATAAAATTGAAAAATATTATGCATGAGAAGGAAAAAGATGGCATGCAAGAAATGGGTCTAATAATGGGGAAGGAAAATAAGTTTATAAACAAAAGAGAATTGTTGTGAATTAGACACACCACAAAAAGGAGGAAAGGGTAGGACTTAAAGTGCAACAGAAGCAAGAGATAATAAGTTTATTAATTTATTCAAATAATCTTGAGTAGAGGTAAGCTTTATCATTTATTTTATTATGTAATAAAAGAGTGTAATAGAGTTGTGTTTCATTCTTATGGGTAGTGTTAAATTATTTAAAACTTGTAAATTATGTTTTAGAGACTTCATCCATATACCTACATCTTATTTAATAAATTGAGTCATAGTGAAGAGTACTTAAACCTCTTATTGAAACATCAAGAATATAATTTAGAGGGTTGAGTCAGTTATTTAAAATGCCAATCTAGTTAACATAAATGACTGAGTCTATTAAGGACTATGTTTTATTGCAACACCACATCATAATTTAAATGTTGAATATTTATATTTTATTAAGACATCAAGTTCCCTACTAAATGCCAAACATAGAACACTAGTGAATATCATAAGGTATAAAAACATAAGTCCTTTTGGATGATTACTAGGTCATTATATCATATTACTGAGTATAATGTCCAATACGGAGTTAGATATTTAAAATTCCCCATATTAAATTAAGTGATGAGAGATGAATTTATTAATATATATTTTTGGTTGCATGCATTCCATATTAAATTACTAAGTTTTAATTCACTTTTTAAAAGGTTGAATATATATATATATATATATATATATATATATATATATATATATATATATATATATATATGTTGCACATTTATTGATATCACTATCTCTTATTTTTGGTTGATTAATAATTGAAATTATTGTAGTCATAAATGAATTCACAAAATTGTATAGAAAATTGTAGAAGTCTGATTATATAATATAAAATTCAATAATTATTATTAAAGTCTTTATTGATTCACTAGAGTGAAAAACCAGGTCAAGAGTCAAATTGCCTAGCCATATATTAAGATGCTAACTATATATAAGATGCCTAGTCATTATGTTTTTAACAAAAGTCTAAATCATTTGAAAGAAATTGAAATGCTTAGCTGTAAAGTTAAAATGCCTAGCTATAAAAGGAAATTTCCAAACTTAAAATAATAGAAGTCATTATTTTTAGAAAATCAGCTGAGATTTTAAAATAGTAGAAGTCAATTTAGCAACAACTAAGGTATTTTATCAAATTTCAAAAGTATAATGAAATCATAAGAGTATCTAATAAGTTGCTAGAATTCATGAATTGATAGTTATATATGTTTTTAAGTCATTGAGTTGAACTAGCCATGTATATTTTAGAATAAATGAATAACTGAGTTCAAAGAATGCTAGCATCTTACTTTTATTAAATAGGTTTGAATAGATATGTATTAGCAAAACACCTAATTGAATTCTTGTATTGAAAATGCCTTGTCATATATTGAACCACTATTTAAATAGTTGGGTCTATAATAAAATTACCAAGCCTTTAAATAAAAATTATTGAATATTAAATTATAAAAAATTTAAGCTTTATTTATAATGCCCATATTCATATATACAATGTCCAATCTGAAAATTGATTGAGCACTGAATTTATTAGAAGCGCTAAAAATTAGAACCAAAGTTTAATTATTTGATGGATGAACATTGAAACACCATAATTATCTAAGCTTGGATTTTATTAAAAAAAGAAGCCAATATATATATGAAATGTCAATATGTTGAAGTCTTAAATTAAAACATTGTGTATTAAGTTATGTAATGTCAAGTCATATGTTGAGTCATTGAAATTTTTGAGAAGGTTGAGTTTTATTTTTAATGGTTGTGTTTGTTTGTTTTTAAGCTATGTATCATAACATGGCATCACCTCATATTGCCTTTTAGATTTGAGTTTCCTTTGAAACCATCATCTTTTATATTTTGATTTGAGGGTATAGATCAATAAGGACAATGTCTAAATTTAGATGGTCTTTTGTTATTATGTGAGTAGAGTCTAAATTCATTGGCTATATTTTGATTATAAACTATGCTTTACAATATTGGCATGTATCCTTTTTATTTGCTAAGTCATTTAAAAGAATATAGGTTTCTCTTGAATGAGGTTGAATGTTCGATGGAACTTTACTGCCTTGGATTTCCATTTTTTGGTTAGTATGATGTATTTTTTTTAATAATGATCATGATTATCATGGAGTTCATATGAGAATATAAATATTTATTTATTAGTAAAAATAAGTTACTAATTATGTTTTTGGGGTTTAGTTAAAATCTTGAGTTGTTAAGATAACTATTCTTTGGGATTTCAGGTAAGATAATATGGTCAAGTGGTATATTTTTGAGACATTTCAAGATGTCCATGAAAGTGATTATGAAATATTATTAGATAAAAATCATCGGTCAGAATTAGAATGACTCTTGAAACTTCTAAATCCATTTAAAGTCTTTGAAAAGTACTTTTAAATTAGGTGAAGGGTGTTTCAAATAAATATAATTACATGGTATTGGGTATTATTATGATTAAATAGGATATTAGATACTATGCCTATATCTGGAATAATAACTTTGTTAGTGAGATAAAAGATGCAGAAAGCTTCAACTATTTGAATATTGCCCTTTAGTTTATTCGAGGTATAATTTGAATTACTATTGTAAAGGTTATGATAGTTGTTAGTGATGTGTTATGGTTACTAGTGGAAACAAATGACTTATCTATAGCACAATAGTGTTATGAAAACATGTCATTTGAGTCAAATCTTACAGCATCGTGAAATGATAAAAAATTATGTGCATAGTATTTTGTGAGAGTATTTTATATGCAATGATTTGACATTCTTAGAATTAATTAGTGTATCATGATGTATGCCTTGATATTGTGTTTTCATTTTATTATTATTGTTTAATTTAATAAAGTTTATACATAGGTGGTATAATTTTATTTGCTAGTTTAATGATTTCAGTGTTATATTGGTTATATCTAGACCCACACTTATATGTTTTATATGTGTGTTAGTTATTACTTTGATACGTATGTTTAATAGCAGTTAGAAGGATATAAAAATTATGTGCATACAAACTTATGAGTGAAAATGAATGTTAATATAGAATTATATGCATTGTATGATTTGTTTTTTATAGTTATGCTTGATTGAATATGAGTGTATGCTTTTATGTATCTATGACTACTTTGTATGACTGGTTATGGATAAACTAGTAGTGATGCCTAAGAATAATAGACTAAGATAATATATACTTTCTTGAGGTGTAGTTACTTGGATATTATTTAAATAGTCTATAGTTTAATTTGAGTTTATCCATATGGTACAAACAATGGTTAGTATTTTCCATCTTAGAATTGATTTTTAAGGTAAGACTCATTCATGTGTAGATGATTATGTGTATATCTTGATTTTTCCTTATTTAGAATGTGATGTGCTATTTTTGATAGGAGAATAAAATATATATGAGTCTTTGAGTTATATACTATGATATATATTGATGATACTAATAGGTAGTGAGACGGATTCTAATAGCCTATGTAGTACCACCAATAGATAATCCAATCAAGTGGTGTGTTATGAAATTGACAGATCTAAAATGATTGTATGAATACTTTAATCAAAGTAATGTTATATACATTGTCTTTCATATGTTTTATTTTCATTGTGTGCGATATTATGTTAGAACATATTTCTTATGGTACACTACATGTTTTAAAAAAACTTATAGCACACGGGGTACTAGCATGTCTCACTAGATTCTCACACTATTCTATCTACATATCCATGAAGGGAGGGACATTTATTGATAAGGGATTATGTAGGGGATCATTGGTCTATGGTTAGTGTGGTAAAGTGCTCAGATGATGCTCTCCCTCCTCCACTATAGTACTACCTATAGATGACACTTGAAATTATCAGCAATACATGATTTAGTTTGACTTGAGCTCTCAAAAGCATGGTATCTATTTATTTTATTAGGTTATATGCCTGAAGGAATGTAATTTTATTATATACTTGTGTATTTGATTAGTAGATGTTGTATTGTTAGACCAGTTGTAGCAGTGTCTTATTGTATTTTCTTTTTGTGAAGTCATATAAGATGTATATCGTATGTGATATTTGAAGTATCAGTACTAGTGTTCTTAGTTATGATTCAGTTATGTTGTATTATTTTATTTTTTGAAATGAATGTTAATTGTTAAAAATAATTACTACATTTTATAAGAAAAACTTGAGGGGTTGTCACACATTACATCATATCTTTTATGATAAAGTGTGTTTCTAAGGAGGGTCTAATGGGATATGTAATAAAGGATTTTTTTTTGATGATTATTAGATAGGTTAGATGGAAAAACATGGACATAAAAATAAATATATATGACTTAAAACCAAGGTAGTTTAAGTGGGGGATTGGGACCAGTAATAGTGCATACCCTTTTAGAATCTAGTAAGACATGAGTAGGCTGTAGAATATTTTCAATTAAAAAGTGATACTCTTTAGCATTGTTATTAATCTGTATCATAGATCTAACTATTTCCATTACATCAATAGATATGTTATTGGCCCATGGTACTTATTCAAACTATAAGGATTTAAAATGATCTTTGAGATTATCCACAATATGCTTGTAAGGTACAAGCTTGTCATCTCTAGTCTAATACTAATTTTTGGGTTTGATTGATAATAAATTGGGAATCCCCATAGACCATTAAGTGTTAGATATCCCACTATATTAAAAGATGTATTCCTATAATAAGTGCTTCATACTCAGCCATATTATTGATATAATAAAAATCGATATGAAACACTTTCGAAATCAGATCCCCTTGTGGTGTAATCAGTAAAAAAACTAGCCCCATATCCATGAGATGTGAAGGAACCATAAAAATATAATTTTCATTATTTAGGTTCATACAATAATTCTATTATCATAATAAAATCATTTAGAAAATTGATTATGAGTAGTTGATTATCAATAATTGGGGCTTCTACAAGTTGATCAGTAATAACCTACCCCTTGATATCCTTTTGATTATTATACTCAACATCAAATTAAATTAAGATCATGACCCATTTGGCCATGCATCCTGTAAGAGATATTTTGAATAATAAAAAAATTGAGAGGGTCCTTTTTAGCAATAAAAATGGTTTTGTTATTTACCATATAGTGTCATAACTTTTGGGATGTGAACACCATAGCTAAACATGATTTCTCAATAGGCGTATAATTATGGTCATAAGCCATGAGTGTGTATCATGTGTATCAAATAATAAACTACTTGTTCCTTTCCCTAATCATCATGTTTGGCCAATAGTGCCCCCAATACATGTTTAGTTGCTAAAATATAAAGGAGCAATGGTTGTTCAGGTGTTGATAGTCTCAAAACTGGTGGGTTGGCTAAATATGTTATGATCTTTGAAAATTATAATTGAAATTATTTTTCCCATTGAAATGTGACCCCTTTCTTCAAGAGATGTGTAAATGGGTGGAACTTATCTGCAAGTTATGAAATAAACCTACAAATAGACTAGATTTTTCCTTACAGGATGTGGAGCTATTTGAGATTAGAAGGTGGAAGAATCTCAATAATGGCCTTGAATTTATTAGGTTATACTTTGATCCCTCTTTGTGATACAATAACCCCTAGAAACTTTCCTAAAGTGATGTTGAAGACACACTTTTTGGGATTTAGATGGACCTTACACTCATGAAGTCTCTTAAAGATTCTTCATATAATGTCAGGATGTCTAGCACATGTTTTTAATTTAGTTAAGAAGTCATAAAAATAGTCCTAAATAATATTATGCATCATGTCATGGAAGATGACAATCATAACATGTTGATAAGTGGCTCTATCATTCTTAAAGCTAAATGGCATGACTTGATAATAGAATGTACCCCACAACATGGTGAATGCAATTTTGTGCTGGTCTTCTTGAGCTATCTTGATTTTATTGTATCCAAAAAATCCATCCATGAGGGACAAAATTTCATACCTATTAGTAGAGTCAATAATCATCTCTATGTTGGGTAGTGGAAAATCATTTTTAGGGCATGCCTTGTTGATATCTCTAAAGCTAGTGTAAAGGCATATACCCTATGGTCTTTTATTGACTAGAACTATGCTTGATATCCATTAAAAATAATCTAGTGGTTGAATGAAGCCTACTCCTAATAATTTTTCTAGTTCTACTTTTACCAAAAGAGTGATGCATGGATTCATCTTCATCAATTTTTATTTGTAAGGCATGGCATCTGGATGAATAATAAGTCAATGCTCAACCAAGTCAAGGTCTAAATCTAACATGTCAAAGTAAGCCCATGCAAAAATATCTATAAAATATATCAAAATGGTGATAATATGATCATGTTCCTCATCAGTGAGAGAAGTTCTGAGGCACACCATTTTGGGATCATTAGATGTTCCTAGGTTCATTTTAGTAGTGTTTTCCATAAGGAGTGTAGAACCATCTTCTAGGTAGGTAGCATTTGATCCTAACCTTTTGAATCTTGTACTCTTTTTTTTTGTTCTTCTGAAAGCTCTAGATAATGTGATGAATCAAAATCCACTAGTTCAGGTAATAACTAACTAGTAAATATCTTAGGAAATTCAAGAGTGAGACACTTAAAGACTTGTTGTTTTGATTTGATGTTGGTACTAGATATGAAGCTAGGACTTGATGGACCTTGTGAATCATTTTGGGATGGGCAAAATTTCCCATCCAAGAGTGCCTAAAATAGGTTTTCACTTAAAGTCTTATCTTTTTCTTTACTATTTTCCTTATCAACAAGTACCTCAAAGAGGTTTTCACCTGAAGATCTCAATGTTTTATCTTTTTCATGACCAAGGAATTTTGTTTGCTCTTTGAAGTAAGCAAAAGGATCCAAATAAAAATTAAAAAAAATCTTATGATCATCATTTAGCAAGTTGTCTCTGAGGCCCATACACTCTACAATAGAGTCTTTATTCTAGAATTCATCAAGGCATATGACTAAATTTTATTGGTCCCAATAAAAGAGTTTAGGATGACAAAGGAAAAGGAAACAATAAGGTGTTATAGTTATAAAGGAATTTAATCAAATATTTCCATGTCAACAAGCTCATCTTAAATACTATAATGGGATGCTACATCACTTCCAAGAGTCTCATCTCTAGTCAATTCATAAGAATCACTATCAAAAGTCATGAGGTCACCTCAAGGTGGTATAAATTTGATACTTTGATTCATGTTAGATTTACCAGATGATAAAGGTTCTAAGATTCCTTACTCTCATGGCCCAAGGCCCTTTATTAAATAATCAAAATTATACATAATCCTATTATGGATAGGATATTTTAGATTTTGAAAACAATCAACAATGCTTTCAGAATATAACCAATCTCCTTTAATGAAATCTTATCGATCTTGATATGGTAAAGTAATAGGTATGAATATCATTGGTAGTTTATGTGTATCTTTATTCTTTTTCTAAATTATGTTGGATTTGTAAGGGTTTTTGGAAGGTTTGGGTTTGTTAAAATATTTAGGAGACTTCGATGGCCTATCAATGTAGAAGACATCTTTAAGATGATATGTGGAAATGCCTACATCTTTTATAATGACATGTTTTGAAAGGGTTACAAGAAATGGATCAGTTAAAGTAGAATCAAGGTCACTTGGATTGATATAATTGCATTTTGGTTGATGTGAAACTATTTCCTTGTTCTTCTTCACAATGAATTCAAAACCAAGACAATAGTTATAATTATGAAATTCAACCTCTAGGTGCTTGAAATATTGGTAAGGTTGTATATCAGTAAGAATGGTGACTTCAATCCCATTGTGGGGGAATTTGAGGCACTAATTCAAAGTGGATAGTACAACTTATACTTCATGGATCCAAGGATGATGAAGAAGTATGTTATAAGGCAACTCAATATCCAAAATATGTAACAAGGTGTGATGGAACACAAGCCCAATAATGATTGGCAAATAAATAGTAAAAAAAGACTCCCTTTTGACTTTATCATATGCCTTAATTTTAATTGTCTTTGGATGGATGTATTTCACTGTATAACCTAATTTCTATACCAGTTTGAGGGACACTATGTTCAACCCTGAACCATTGTCTATAAGAACCCACTTGATTTTATGGTTTTCAATGATGACCTCAATATACAAGGGGTTATTATGACTAGGACCAAGAGTAGAAATGTCCTTTTGATCAAGTATAACCTATAATAATGAATAAAAATGCCATAAAAGTGTTTGGAATTATTCAAGGTTAATGTATTGGGGAATAGTGGATTATTGAAGAAGGTTGTTCAAAAATAGTTCTATGGAATTTAGACATATGCAAAAGATCTAAAATAGAAATTTTCATAGGGGTTTTACTTAATTGTTTTTATATACTATAAGGATTTTAAATAGTAAGACAAGATGGTTTATCTTTAGAAATCACAATGTTCAACTTTGGGTCCAAAGGCATAATGTTCATGTTGGGTTCAATGTTGGAAGAGGGCAAAGGGCCCTGAAGGATAACTCATGAGCATCTAGTTGTGATTTCATAATATAGTGGTGGAAATTAGCCATTATAATTATAAAATGAAAACAAAGGGACTTGAAGGGTGACTCATGGGTGTCTAGTTGCATTTGCATAATTTTGAGTCAATAAGGAACCATTATAATTAGAAGAAGGGGATCTAAAAATGGTAACCTATGGAAACCAAGGTGCAATAAAATTGATTATACTTGATGTAGCATTAATTTATGGGGAGAGTGTTGACCCTATAATAATGGGTCCAATAATTTGGGAAGCATGGGGGGGTTCATGAGATTTAACAATGTAAATGTGGTTTACAAAAATATGCCCCATAGTGTTTTAGATTAAGGTAAAAGCAGGTTTTGAAGGGGCCCCAAAACCCTATACAGATCAAAAAATAAATAAATAAAGCAATAGCAGTCCACTAAAAAATAGTAAAAAACTAGGTTTTACTTGGACCTGAAACCACCAATATAACCCAGATAAAGCTCCCCAGGTTTTACAAGGACCTGAAACCTAAACAATAAAACCAGGTGCTATAACCTGAAATAGGAACCCAAGTTTTACAAGGACCTCTAACCTTAAAAAAATACACGCATTAAAAGATCTGCACTTTTTCGAGCCATGTTAACACGAGGAAGGGTTTATGGGAACCGCAATAACCTCTGCCAAAAGACCCCAACCCCAACCAAACAATAAAGAAACAATCCCCAGAACCAGATCCACCATCACCTCAAACGTCCATCCGGTCATCAACCCATTCTCCCCCTCTACAAAACACAGAGGCAACACCGCCTTGGTAATCAAAATTTCATCGAATGACATCTTGAAGCACTTCAACATGAGCAACAAACCCACAGATGAAAAGTAATGGAAAAAACCGGTTTTGGTCACCACCCCCAAAAAACTCATCTTCAATCAAGCCCCTGGGGTTACAGTAGAAATAGAGCCCCTCTTGATCCACTTTTGACCCACCATCTAACACCACAGAGATCTATTCAAGGCCCTCCCCATGGCCAAAACCTCACCAGGCTCACTGGTCGAGAAAAACAATGGCCAACACCACTCCACGCGCTAGTATTGACAGTTAAAACAAGGAAAAAAGATTCCCCCAACACGCAACAGAAGAGACCCATGCCGCCCTGTGCCATGCCCAACACCATGGTACCCAATACCACAGGGACCAGGTCTCCAAAAACCATGGCCGTGCTCCCTCCATGGTGAGGGTTCAGCGCAGCCGTTTCCACAGCCGCGCTCCCGTGCGGCCGTTTTCAATAAGAATATGTGTACCCAATACCATAGGGACTAGGTCTCCAAAAACCATGGCCACGCTCCCTCCATGGTGAGGGTTCAGCGTGGCCATTTATCATGAAGGTTCTATGAGATTATATGCCCCATAGTGTTATTATAATCATAAGACATGTTATTATAACCCAAGTTATTAGCATAGGTATTATGATCCTGATTATGATCATTCTAATCATAATTCTAACCTTAGGCTTATTTCCATTAACTTTTTCCTTGGTTTTTATTTTTTCTTACTGATTGTTGATTATGTCTAGGAAATGGATCTTTATAGATGCCCATATCTTAATTAGTGTTTTGTGAGGCAAGTTTGATTTCAACTTCACCAGTTTCAATAAAATCTTCAATGAGATGTCACAATTTAATAGAATGATAAACACCATGACCAACAACATGATGGAAGTTGTAAAATTCATCTTCCTAATACCAATCAGGTTTGGGTTGATCTTCAAGAAATGTCTTTGGTATAGCCCACATAATAAAATTAATTGCTACAATATTTTAGAATACTGCCTCAATAGGGTCTCCCAATTTTCTAAAGAATCTATATTTTCTATTGAATACCCTTTATGGAGGGTTTTTTTTTCAAAGTGTTTGGTGTATTAGGTGGAGTTAATTATACATTTGGAGCTAACAAAGCCTACACTATTTATACATGTCTAGATTCAGTTATTATGTTTCATACCATGTTCTTATTCTTGTTAAACCCCTTGGGTTTCTATGTTGTAATAGTTTGAATAGGTGATTAGGTCTGATTTGATGTTTGACCCTATGAATAAATCTTGACAAGGCCTTTAGTGATAAGTGCCTTCTCAATCTAGACACCCTTATCTATAATTTACTCAAATGTGTTTGCACAGGCAAGCCATAAATTATGTGCCACCTCAAGGTGTATGTTCGATGTAAAGATATCAACTAGCTATTTGTCTCACAAATTATGTTGAAAGTGTCTAGCTAATGCTCTCCACCACTGTAGATATGCTGCAAATCTTTTTCCATCTCATTGTTTGGATTTACACAAGTTGACCACAATCAACTCATGTTTAATATTGTAAGAGAAGTGGTTAAAAAAATTTAGATACATTGTTCCAATCTATCATTGATCCCTTGGGTAATTTAAGGATTTAGTCTAAATATTTTCCCACTAAAATTTAAGGAAATAAACAAAGAAAATAAATGTTTTTGTAAGCTACCTCTTGGCACAATACAAAAAATGCCTGAATATGTTCACAAGGGTCACCTTTACCTTTGTATTTTTTAAATTTGTGTGCCTCAAAATGAATAAGAAAGGGGACTTGGAGAATACTCAAATTAAATTGATATGGACATATCTCATCAAATTTGTACTTCTTGACTCGGTTTCTTATCTCCAATCATTACATAATTTCTTTCATCAAATTCCATTTTTGCATGTTTGGTGCATTCATATGTGGAATATAATAATGTATTGAGTGGTATGTGCCCCTATCTCATTGGTTTTTTAGGGATATAAACCCTATAATCTATAACTTTATTTTGGTTCACTTCTTGAGTTGTGTAAGTGCGACATTGATTCTTGGGTTGATAAACATTCCCTCATATCTATTGCCTTGAATTGTAAGTGTTTTGTTGATTTTGGGGAGTCTATGGTTGATTCACCAAAGTGTACATTGTTTGAGAGGAACTTATCATAGTGTTTTGAACAATTTTCTCAATACGTACTATGTTTTTCACTCCTTGATTCCATGAGGGAACAAGAGGTTCTTGGTGATTGAAAAATGTATGCTCCATGTTTGGGGAAGCATTTTTTGAGACCTATTAAGGCTTATTTTGTTCAATTAGGATGCCATGATCCATAATAGATGTGTTATCAACTAAAGTATGCTATTTATACCCTTGTGATCACCCTTTTCCACATATCTATATAATGCTCAAGTAGGTAGGGTGTACGAGGTACCCAATACCCATTCTAGAGTACCCCATGATCTTAAGACATAGATGGATGTCATTTTAGGAATGTTATGCCTACACACAATACTACCCTTCTTTTTGAGATATTCATGGGGGACCACCCATATGGGGTTTATTGTAAAAGTCTCCTATATAGGGAGAATCTCCCAATGAATAGAAGGTGCTCAACTCCACACAACATAGGGATTAACATGATTTTGGGAAATGGCGTAGGCCTATCTAGTTTATATAGAGGCTAGAGAAACTCTATTTTGAGGGGGGGAGACCCCTCTATATAAAATAGATAGGGGTTACACTAGATGAGTGTCAGATGGATATTGTGATCTAGGAATTTGACTCAAGAGAGGATGGTTAGTATGGTGTTAGTTCCAAAATGAAAATAAAAATGAAAAAAACATGCTAACTAGCATAACATCTCTAGGCATATATACTAGGGAGAGATTAGTTTAAAAACATGAATAAAACACACAACTAAAATGTAATAGAAACCCTCTTTTACCTTCCTTAGATGCTCCAAAATGCTTGTTGTAGTGGCTTGCTCAGCTTGTGCTCATGAAGTGCTTGGAAATGGAAGCTTGGTTACCTCCATCTCTCTTTGGCACCTTTTGCTTATGGTTTGGCTTGGCTTAGAATCAATTTGGCATGGTAACACTAATTTCTTGAAGCTTTTGGAACCATTTATGCATTATAACTTTGTATAATCAAGACTTTTGAAGATATTTGAGCATAATAACTTTGCACCAAAATAGCTTAGAAATGATGTTCATGGCCTCTCTATTTATAGATTTTTGTAAATGTCTAGAATTAACTTGAATCATCCATCCTGAGATTGAGATGTGTGGTTGAGTATTAATTCAATTTTTAAAACTAAGTTTATAATTATCCTCATCATGACATTGGAAAAAGGGGCAATTAAGAAGCATAGGAGGCATGAATCCTAATATTTGTGGCATTTATAGCCTAGGGATGTCTTTCCAAGAAATGAGGTCACCTAATGATGTAGATATTCAATATTCATTTCCAAAAATAAGTTTTCAACAAGTTTCCATGGAATTATTAATTAGGCCTTGATTTGGATTAATTAGCTCTTAAGCATGTTTAAGCACTTTTTGCACAAATTACTCAAATTGATCAAAATGCCTTGTTATTGGTCCAAAATTCAACTAGATTAGAATTAGAAGGTGATTTCAGATGCATTGGAACCGTATTACCATTTAGGATGTTACTAAAAAAATAACAAAGGCACATGTCTCGTGCAAGAGGTTTGATAGAAAAGAGCAATCTAGAGTACCTAGGTGCAAAATTGGCATTTTGACTCGAACTAATCTAATCAAAATTAGCTGACCCATAAATTGCATTACCCCATTTAGGGATACCTTGGCCAAAATTGGTATTTTAACATGTTAGTTTCACATCTTTTATCATGTTTTAGTTTTTTTAATCCAAATTGTGCATTTTGAGTGGAAATTGACCAAAAGCTTGATTGGAGGTTATCGGTGGCCAGATTTAGGTGTTTATAGTTTGCCATTATTTGGAAAGGCATTGCAAGATATAATCATAGTAAAATCTTCTTAAATAATGAAAAGGTCCTATATGCCTACAAATACAATGATGATAAACTAAATATATGATGCCCCCTCGAGGGAATGGTTGACACAAGTAGGTTGGCAAACGATCCCCCAAAAAGAAAGAAGTGAAATGAGGGGACCACAAAAAAGAAGGATGATGGGTGAAAACACAATGATAATAAAAAAGTAGTCAAAATCATTAAGAATTGAAGTGGGATGGTGCACAATGGTT
The DNA here is from genome assembly GCA_037957365.1 of Torreya grandis. NCBI lineage: Eukaryota > Viridiplantae > Streptophyta > Pinopsida > Cupressales > Taxaceae > Torreya > Torreya grandis. The sequence goes on along the minus strand of JARHVA010005464.1, from coordinate 469,682 downwards.
TTCCCAAAGGTAGATATAAGCATTATACCCCAATAGTGGCAACATGGTATGATAACACAATGATTTTCCCAAAGGCAGTTATAATCACTAGGAAGATGGAGTTGCCCTAGTTAAGATAGACAAACAAGATAATAGCATGCCCTTGTATGGGTAGAAAAGTATAATGGTAACAAGACAATGATTTTACCAAAGGTAGTTATAATCATTAAGAAATGTATGTGGGATGGCATGCAATGATTTTCCTATAGGCAGTTATAATCATTAGACCTTGATTATGGAAAACATGATAAACATAGTTGAAGATGATGATAACTTAACACAAAGGGTAATGATTAATTGGAACAACCTACTAGTATGGAGATGCTCATCTGAACTAATAAAGGTTGAAATTATTTCCTGCTTAATTACTCTATTTTGGATATGATTAGGATTGAATCAAGATGTTAGTGTAAAAGAGATGCCACCATTGCTGAATAAACTTCTTGAAGCTGAGGTTTATTATATCATGTGTTGGTAGGTATCATGATATAACATTATGAGGACTTGGCCAAAATATGCATGAAGAATGACTCCCATAATCTAATACTCAATAGAAAACAATGCATCTATGATAGAAACCATGATGACAACATACATATATGAATATGGATGGATTAAAGTGTAAGTGTGGGAAAAAATCACCCAATGAACACACATAAACTAAATCAAGGTAGCAGTGTTAAAAGAAAACAAAGAGATAGATAAATAAATAATAAAGAAACACTCAATAGAAACCTTATGAACATTGCCCCTAGAAAATAGGTGACAACTTAACAAACAAATAAAATGTGGGAAATAGAAGAAAAGTAAGGGGGTAGTTGAGCTATCTCCATATACACTAGGCAAGTGGATGTTGTCTACATAGTTCCATAAATATAATATCTAATAAAAAACTTTAGGCCAAATGTAGTTCTCCTAGGGAATGGGAAGAATGTGATAGCTGAGGAAAAAAAGTAGAATGGATGTGATAGAAGAAGAGGAATGGTCTTACAAAATGACAAGTTCATGAGAGAAAAGGCCAAAAAGGATAGGGAAATTAAGTGACAAGTGATTTGTTTATAACTTAGTGAGGGTTCCTAGAATCCTTAAGGCAAAGAAGTGGTCAATTTTTTTGGTTTTTTCTAATGATTTTAAAAATGTTTTTGGAATTTTGGAAGTATCTCAACTTGATCAAGAATTATGAGACACGAAATGGTTCAAGCTCACAAAACAATAAGAGCATTCAAATTTAGGTTGCTCTCAAAATGGCAAGAGCATGGCTTAAAGTGCTCATAAAATGGAAAGATCATGGTGGAAAGGGTGATTGAACTGACCTCAACAAGTATTAAGTGTTACCTACATAGTCCTAGAGTAGGACCTCAAGTCACTATAGTTTTTCCCTTACAGTGGAGGAAGTTGACTAGTGTAGCAGTTAATTCAAACAAAGTAGGCATAGTTAGTAAAAAGGCATAATACAACACAAGAACTATCAAGTTGGTATATTAAGGTTCAATATTGTCCCTATTTTCCCCATAAGTAGTTATAAATAGGACACAATGGCATAGATCAATGGTACTAATTTACCCAAATGTGGTTATAATTAGTAACAAGATCGGTGGTAAGAAAGGAATAACAAACGAAGGATGCAATTGTTGAAACTTATATCACACTATCCAAAAATATAATCTCTATCTAAATTACTTAAACCAACTAATGAAAATGATCAGATACCTTAATGATAAAACTATGTAACAAATGGTAAAAACCAACGTCAAATAGGCTAGGCTTTAGAACACACTAGGCTGATAGGCCAAAAGTGAAAAGTGAGAAATGATGAAGAGGATAGATAAGGATGGTATGGTCTTTCTAAGGATAATTATGGTTTGATAATTGGGTTAAAATTTTATGAGGGTTTCCCCCAAGTGATGGGGTGAATGGTAGGAATATGTGATAATGGTATAAGGCTATGTAATAATGGTAATGGCATGATAATGTAAAATGGTATGGTACATGTTGGCCTAGGTGTGGTTTTTGATTATGTTATTCTTTTTGATTGAAAGATGCATGTACTAGTCAATAAATGATACAAATATAATACTTGATTATGCTAATTGATATCCCACACCTCATCTGAATAGCTACTCTATCAAGAATTCGATGCAGATCTAGTTGTTAAGAATGCTTTTGTGATCTTCATTGGTTGTTGATTCTGATTTCTTCAAACATCGAGACAAGGTATCTTTATAACCTTTGAAAATGAAAGTGTAACCATGGATGGTAAATAGGGACAAATAATGGATGGTAGGTTTGATTATGAAATGGAATTATTAATGATAATGAAATGTGGAATGGCTGGGAAACAAATGAAGATCAATACTTTCAATCACACGTAATGTTGTTGATGCCATATTTGACATAATTTTAGTTGTTTTGAGGCCAAAGACTTTTTCTCTCAATAGGACCACCAAATTATTCTATTTTTTGATCTTGAGAGTAGATACCATCTAATTAGGTTGTAGAGTGGAATCTATTTTGATTTTGTCTTCATCAAGTAGTGAAGAACTTTTATGCTTAGCTATTGGTACCTTAATGAGTTTTTCACCAATAAAGTTGTCTTGATTGTCCTGTAGTGACTTCAAGAAGGTTTCACTAAGGAATGTTAACTTTTGACTTTGATTATCTTCTAGCACTTTCAAAAAAGTTTCACTAGAAGATGCTAAGTTCTAACTTTGATTATCCCCTAGCACCTTTGAAAAGGTTTCACTAGGAAAGTATTCTTCTTCTATATGAATGTGGTCTTGGCCTCCTTGCTCTTTTTCAACTTCTATGTCACCATGGATTTAGTTTAACATAGTGTGATTCTATCGATCCCAATCAACACTTGTGGGAGATGGAAAATCAATGATATGGCTAGTTTGGTTGATGGTAATGGCATGTGGAATGGTAATGGAATGGGTGTTGGCATCACAATCCTTGTAGAAAATACTAAGATAAATTATGTCAAAGCTAAATTACTCATCCTCAAAAACCATAGAAGGATCATAAATGTATTCAAATTGATTTCTAAGTCATACGTAACTAATGTTATAACAGCCATGAACATATCTTCTTCTGAATTTGATTCTAACTTAAGGGACTCTAAATCTGATGTTGAGACTAATGTTGATTATGATGCTAAATTTGATCTTAGTTCAAGAATAGAACCTGACTCTAACTTTGATTCTTCATCTAATGGGTACTCTATTACAATGATGTCTTGTTAAATATTTGATTTTGCACAAGTAACGACTTATGATGGCATAATGGGTTCCACAAAAATTGGTTTGTCAAAGTGAGTCTCCTTTAGGATAGGAAAAAGGTCAAGAGACAACTCCTTAATGACTAGCTTTTCAATAGGAGGCTCTTAAAAAATAGGAACATAATTGAGGTAATGATTTGCCCAAAGGTGATTATAATCATTAAGAAGTGGCTTGACAAAGATTGGCTTGTTAGTGTGAGATTCCTCAATAATTGATATAGGATCAATAGGTGATTCATCATAGGTTGACTTATCATAAGTGGTTGGTTCAACAAAAACATCTTAGATTGGTTGGTTCTTTTGGTCTTGGTTTTTAATGAGTTGGAAAACACCAATTTTGAACATAGCTTGGTATTTGAATGATTGGATCGATTGAGGTTTGGATGGGATTGGTACTAGATGAGGAATGAATTGTGGTTGGATAATGATAGGGCATTGGGGATAATTATTTATTGCATGATCCAAATGAAAAAGTCTTGAGATGGTAATGATATGGCATTGTGGGGCTTGATTAGTTTCACAAGCCAAAGGACTAGGTCGTAGAATGATGAGGGGGAATTATGGAGCTTGATTTCTTACACAAAAAAATGATGAGGTCTTGGTATGGGAATGGTGTGACATTGTGGTCCTAGAATAGAAATTGTATGATGTGGAGGAGCCTAGCTACTCTCATAGGCCAAAGCATCTAAGTCATCCTCATAAACCATATCATCCCAGTTGTGAGTTGCTTCTTGATTATGTTCCATGTACTGATTATTGAAAAGAGGGCATGGATTCATATCCCAAACAACATTATCTATAATTAGGTCTTCAAATTCTTCCACACAAGCCTCTTCATACCAATCAAGTTCTCAAGTTGGATCATAAGTTTTATCGTGACTTTGTTCCCATGAATGATTAATATGAGGTAGATAGAAATGTATCTCAAAAAACATATTAGCATCATTAGGGTTTTGAATAAAGCCATAAAAGTCATTTTGTGTGGCCATTCTATCATAAGTTGTATTTTAAATGACTCCACCATAAGTGTAGCTAGACATATCCATGTAAATTATGAAAGATCTGAAATAAAAAGGATTAGAGTTCCAAAAACTCTTAAAAAATATGTCCAAATGACAAATGGTTCAAGCTTGGTCAAAAGGGTGGAGCTATATCTCTAATATGGTCTAAAAGTGGAGATGTATCTCCAAAATGATTTATTCTAAGACTTGGCATAAAACAACTTAACATCAAATGTCTAATGTCAAATTCCATATGCATAAAAGGTCAAGCATCTACATAAAAACTAGCATGTCAAAGGTCTAGGTCAAAGTGTTCCAAATAAGGTATAAATAAGGAAATGGAAAAGTTGAGTTGCTAGGTATTTTATCTAGACACGAAGTCAAAATATAGGCTCAAACAAATAGGCATGATGTGATTTGATTTAATCTAACAAGTTTGGAAACAACTTTGACATAAACCTAGCACATGGAATCAAACATAAACATGATCAGTTAGTATAAGGTATAGGATAAAAATCTATTTTAAGAAATACTATGTTTTCCCAAATAAAGGCACAAACAATGATAAGGATAGGTAATAAATAGACAAACCATCAATATTTTTTAAATTTGGGTAATCGATTAACTAAAGTTATGCAACCCAAAAGAGAAAGATCTATGTATTAGCCCCACAAATTTTGGTCTAAATAGAAATCAATCAATGTTTGAATCTAAACTTGACAAGGTTAATTGAAAACTCAACATTAAAAACTAGGATTTTACCAAACATGCTAGACAAGATTGGACATCATGACAAAACAAGATAAAGGTCCAAATGGTATACATGACATGGTTTGAAACAAATGGTTTTTAGCATAAGGGGAACTAGTCTTGACACAAATTAAGCAACTTACTGGTGTAAGCATACTTGAATAACGTGGTCAATGTTATTTTTCAAAGACATAAAAGGTTTAAAATGTTTTGACATGATTTGGGAAGCATAACTCTACCCTTCACAACTTAAATGACATACACAAACAAGTTTAGCACAATTTTCAAGGCATAAGTGTGATGTAAAATAGCTAGCATAATGCCTCTTTAGACAAATGAGTGGCGTATAGACAAATTGGTTTTGACATGATTTATACATAAACAAACAAGTTTTAGTCTCAAAACATATCAAGCAAAAATGGCCAAAATACACTAAATATAATTGTCTAAATCCTAGCAAGGGTATGGCAAAATGGGGTTGACTAAAACTAGCAAGATTTTGATCATTCTAGGGTAATCAATTACATAATGAATTTCATGTCAAACGATGCAAAAGAAAAGCATGAAAATTGGGTGACCATAGCATTGGTTATTTGTAAAAAGGTTCAGTCCTTTTTACAACCACTACATCTTATTATTCACTCATTGTAGTGCGATGTCCAAATGCAGATATGTCCCATGTGCAACTCTAATGGAGCAAGTGAAGTCAATGATGGGAAATGAAACCCTGGGTCAAAGCTTCCCTAAAGAACTTATGGGAGGTAATGATGTCCCCCTTTCAAGCCAAGTTTTCATAAAAATAAAGAAAGCATGAAATAGAAAGACTTTAGGGTCATTTTCAAGGTAACCCAAACTTTGATGAGTTTTTGGTGAGTCCTTTAGATGACATTCTTTCTTAGCCTTGGACTAAGCCTTATGCAATAGGAATGGTGATTTTGATTCCAAGGTTCCCTAAAGGGTAAAAATGGAAGATAATACATGCAAAAACTCTCTTTTTTAAACAAAATTAGATCAAACAACTATTGAATACAAAAATGACAAGTGTATTCAATTTTAAGCCCAAATGAAAGATTTGGTGTTCATTTGACCACTTGGTATTAAGATTGTGAACTTTGAAAACATTCATTTAAGCATCTAAATTTTTAATTAAGCACAAAAAAAAGGTTCCTAATTCATTTTAAAATCATTCAAAAGGTGGTCTAAAACATGATTTATCAAATTTGAAACCCACTGGTTACCTGTCTACCCTTAAGGCATCACCCCAAAAGCAAATATATTAGATTAGAAACATTTCAAATAGATTTTACAAAAATTTTAAAAAATATATGAAACTTGAAGATAAAATAATGTCAAATTATTAAAATTTAGGAGAAAACATGTGGTTTTAAAAAAAAACCCATCCAAAATGGAGTCTGTATGACCCCAAACCAAGCATTTTAAAATAGCTCTCAGGTTTATGTTTTTAAGAAAACACAATGACCAACGTCAGTTATATAACTGACATCGATTATAATTAATAACTGATGATGATTATCTAATCAACATTGGTTATAAAAATAGTGATTGATGATAGCTATCCAACTGATGATGGTTTTACTAACTGACGTCGATTACTGTGTAAACCTATGGCAAATAAAAAATGGTAAAACAAAGCTAGAAAAACAATTTGCAAGAGTTTTAATGACCCAAATGAAGATTTTAAAGATGCAAAATGATATTATTCATATTCAAGATGCATCTAGTCCCATCGGGTGTGCCATATGTGATCTAGGAATCTGACTCAAGAGAGGATGGTTAGCATGGTGTTAGTTCCAAAATGAAAATAATGAAAGAAACACACTAACTAGCATAACATCTCTAGGCCTAGACACTAGGGAGAGCTTAGTTAACAAACATGAATCAAAAACACAACTAGAATTCAAAATAAACCTTCTTTTATCTTCCTTGGATGCTCAAAAATACTTAGTGGCTTGCTTGGCTTTTTCTCATGAAGTCATTGGCAATGGAAGCTTGGTTACCTCCATCTCTCCTTGGCACCTTTTGCTTGTGGCTTAGCTTGGCTTGGAATCAATTTGGCATGGTAGCATTAATTGATTAAAGCTTTTGGAACCATTTTTTCATTATAACTTTTCATAATTAAGACTTTTTAATATATTTGATCATAATAACTTTGCACCAAAATAGCTTAGAAATGATGTTCATGGCCTCTCTATTTATAGATTTTTGCAAATATCTAAAATCAACCTGAACTGTCCATCCTGAGATTGAGATGTGTGGTTGATGATTAATTAAAATTTTGGAATTAAGTTTATAATTATCCTCATCATGACATTGGAAAAAGGGGAAACTAAGAGGCATGGAGGGCTTTGATAAGGCATGGGAGGCATCAATCATGATATTTGTGGCATTTATGGCCTAGGGATGTCTTTCCAAGAAATGAGGTCACCTGATGATGCAAATATTCAATATTCATTTCCAAATTTTTTTTCCAAAAGCTTCCATGGAATTATTAATTAGGCATTGATTTGGATTAATTATTTTTTAAGCATGTTTAAGCACTTTGTGCACAAATTACTCAAATTGATCAGAATGCCTTGTTATTGGTCCAAAAATTGATTGGATTGGAATTGGAAGCTAATGTCAGATGCATTAGAACCACATTCCCATTTAGGATGTTACCAACAAAAAATAACAAAGGCATATGTCTTGTGCAAGAGGTTTGATAGAAAAGAGCAATCCATAGCACCTAGGTGCAAAATTGGCATTTTGACTCAAACTAAACTAATCAAAGTTAGCTAGCCCATAAATTGCATTGCCCCATTTAGGGATACCCTAGCCAAAATAAACATTTGAATATGTCAGTTTCACATCTTTTAGCGTGTTTTAGTGTTTTAAAGCCAAAATGTGCATTTTGACTAGAAATTGGCCAAAATCCTGATTGGAGGTTATCATTGGCCAGATTTAGGTGTCTACAAATATGTAGGGCTCAGCCTCAAGATAGAGTTTTTTTTGCCCCCCTCTTTGATATTTTTTTTTTGCCCCCTCTTTGATATATATATATATATATATATAGAGAGAGAGAGAGAGAGAGAGAGAGAGAGGTGGGGCCTATCTAGATATGGAGGGGTTAAATCCATCTATCATCTATCATCTTATATGGGGCCATATAGATATAAATAGGGGCCCACCACTATCTAGGGGCCCGACGACCTACCTCTACCCCCAAAGTAAGTCTATAATTGAGTTTACAAATCCCTTGTAGATAGATCCATGGTATAGTGGTTCATTGGCACCCATATATATTAATATATAGGGTAATCCACATTGAACTCTATATGGCTATATATGGGGTGCCAATGAACCACTATACCATGCCACCCTATCCATTATATAATAGAATATATCTCTATGGGGTGACACCATATCCATTATAGAATATATATATATATATATATATATATATATATATATATATATATATATATATATATATGGGGGTTTAATCTACTATATTCTCATTGTTATGTATTGAAGTGGTAGCTAAAGAGTTCGTCAAGTCCATGATAAGTTGTTCTATGTATCATTGACTTATCTTCTTGATCTTGGTAGCAAGATATTGATCATTAGGTGTTGACTCTATGAGTGAGTCCTTTCCTTTGCTAGAATAAGAAATGTTTGATTTTTCAATATGAGTGAGGGATTGATCTCATTATTTATCTTCAACCCTAACCAAGGTATGTCATTATTTCATAAGAAAGTCTAATGGAAATATAACACATGATTCAATCAACCTTAGGAGAGATTCATCTTTGTCCTCTAGGGTTTGATATTCAAAATAGTCTTCTTCTAATCCTATAATCATGGGAATGTGCTCAAATACCATGGAATTGTCTTGTCCATCATAAAATTTCTCTTCCTCATAGCGAGGGCCATAAGAGACCCCATTATGAGTATACTTTTATGTCATGTCTAGAAAATTATTCTCTACATTTGCTAAGATTTGAAATGTGTTTTGAAAATGTTAAAAAGGCATGTTTTTATTTTCTTCAAACAAGTGATAAGGTAAAAAGAGACTATAATAAAATAAGTGGTATAGTTATTGGGTGAATATTTTGTCACTAGCATACTGATGAGCAAAATAGGTTTGATCATCCATAGTAAGGGAGATTGGTCATCCAAATTTGCAAGTTTACCACATCCAAAGGGGAAAAATCTCTCTTCTCATCAAGGGGAGGTTCCCTATAAAATATGAGGAGCTATATACTATAAATATAAGTAGAAAATAACACTCAGGGGTAGGGTATCACCATCCATCTCTCTTTTTTTAGAGATGATGCTGACAGACAAAGGAGAAATCTTGGTGAAGACATTGAAGGCACTTCTCTTCTTTCAGAAGTGGTCTTACAGGAAACATCAAGAGTTTTTTCAAGTAGTGACAAGTGACTGGTAATAGGGTATAGTAACTAGTAGAATGAAGTGTAGCACAAAGTCTCCACTTCCACTACCCAAAGAGTGAGATACGGAGAATAATGAGGGCACAAATTCATCCCAAGTTCCTTTACATAGAAACAAAAAATAAACAAATATACTAAAGACAATTATAGACAGCACAAAGTCTTCCACAACTAAATTTAGGACACCTTCTTGATTACTTCCACAAATCCTACTTAGATTAAATAAACAAGAATGCTTCTAGGAAACAGACATAAGAACAATTTCCTAGAGTAACACAAGCTATGACAGCACAAAGTCTGCAAGTATCTTACTTTCTCATTCAAATAAAATAATATGAGCAACCATCTGAAGTCTCAGTATTCACCTTTCAATTTGGGCAGAGTTTCGCTTCTATAAAAATGAAAAGTCTTTCTTTACATAAAATAGGATTTTAAAATATATAGTAGCCTAGAAAAGACTGGCACATTTTTCCTTAGAGCAACCCATGTTGCCTTTAATGCTTTGAATTCATCTTCAATTTTGTCCTTTGACCATGCTGGAATAGGGTTACTACCTTAACTATGGCATGTTATTTCATTTCACATGTCTCCTCTTGCCTGTGTAGCTACCTACTTTGTCTTTACTCCAAGGGAGACAAACAGGAAATGTATTTAATGTTTAAGGGCTCAAATATCTATTTTTTGGACTGTTCCACCTACTAGAATGACTTCTACATAGATATTTCACTCTTTGGCTCTCCCCACTATGATTTGAGCCCTCAGGATACCTTTTCCAGCTTTGCTAGCTCATTCAGCTTCTCCTCTTCATGGTTCTTATTTTTTGGCCTTGGCCTTAAGGCCATTGAATGCATTCAGGTCTACATTTAAGTCTACAGGGATCAACTGATATTTCATTATCATGAATTTGATGTCTTTGGGCCTGTCATCATTTGAAAGTTAACGGCTAGTTCACGATGTTCAACTTTGACGTCTATGGGCCTGTCACTTTCCTTGACAATTCCTTCAGCTTTCTTGTTTTGTCCTTCTTGAAGAGGAAGAATCCCTTCAAGGTCTTGAGAAAGGCCTATTTTGGGTTGGAAAGAGCCCCTTACAAGGGCATTTTCCCTTCGAGATGCTTCAGATGGCCCTTTAATTTCTTTAGGTAGCCTTTGTTGGTTCTTTTCCTTCAGATGAAAAGTCTTAAGGAATTCCTTCGTAGTTTCTTCCATCAAGGATTTGCTTTACTTTAGGATTTTATTTCGGTGGGCTTTTGTCTTTGCTTTAGGATTTTCTTTCGAACAAAAGTCTGAAGGAATTCCTTCAGACATTTTGTCTGAAGGAAATGTTCCTTTCCCTTGCCTTAGTCATTTCTTCCACCAGGCTTCATCAGTCAGGTTAATTCTTTTGGAAAAAAGTCTGAAGCAATTCCTTTGGACTTTTTGTTAAAGGAAACATCCTTAACAACTTTGCCATGGGATTTCCTTTCAAAGGAATTCCTTTGCTCACTCAGCCTTTGAAATGATCCACCTACTCCCTACCTATCCTTTGTAAGGGCTATCTGACCTCCAAGGTTGCCTTTCAAAAAAGTTTCAAGGGTCCATTTTGACTCATAAGTGCCCTCTACAAGGGCACTTATCCTTCGAGCTCTTGGAAGACCCCCTTTGAACTTCCTGATTGAAAAAATGGCTAAGATTTAAACCTATTTCTTTTCTACAGAGTCTATAGAAACCAACCTACAGAGTCAATAAAAATGAGTTCATAGATCTGGGTGTGTCCATAGATGTGAGAAACCGGCCTGAAGAGTCTATAGATTTGAAGCCTTGGAGTCCGTAGAAACTGAGTCTGTAGAAATGAACCCGTCTGTAGAGTTTGTAGAAACCAAGTCCATAGTTTTCTCTAACCTTAAAAGAGTCTGTAGAAACCTATTTGTGAAGTCCATAGTTCCACCTACAGAGTCTGTAGATATGAGTTCATAGAACTAGGGGAGTCCATAGATTTGAGCCTATAGAGTCTGTAGAAACTTGTGGAGTTCATAGATTTGAGCCTACAGAGTTAGTAGAAACCTATGGAGTCTATAGATTTGAGCCTACAGAGTCTGTAGAATCCTACTTGTAGGGTCCCCTACCTAAAAAAGTTTGAAAAATAGAGAATTTGAAGGCTCATAACAATTTTTTAGAAATGAAGAGAGATTTTTTTGCTTGTATGACTAAAAATAGTTCATGTGTTGTCCCAAAAAGGAGTGACTAATTTTGGGAACAACAGTTGGCCCCAATTGGGGAAATTCCTTCAGTTAAAATTTTGGAACAACTAAGGGGAGTAGAAACTATAATCTCCAATGCCTTTAAGTGTGCCATTGGGCTATGGAGTCATGCTACCCAAAAAGAAAGGCTCCAAAAAATTAAAATGAAAAGCACAAAATAGAACTAAAGACTATACAAATGTACATATGTATAGGTAAACTTATTTGATACTTCAAGAATTGAAGTGATTCAAACACTGCCCATTATGAGTTAATGAAAATAGTGTTCTATCTTGATAAACTAGCATGAAACCATTTTGTCCCCAGAATCAGTGATGGGTGAATGGAACTCTCCACCAGGAATCACATTTCTTGTGCACTCCTTTTGGTTCTCTCTTCTTTCCCCATGGCAAGATGTGGTCTCCAATCTAAAAACCATAAATCTTTGCTCTCTCAGTGAAGAGTTCCTCTTCTTGACTTTGGCACACAATAGTATGGCCCACTACCATAGCTTGTTATTCTTCTAGTTTAGTCTAGCGCATGATTTTATTGTCAGCATCAAACACCTGACAAACCACCAGCTTGACATCTCCTTTGGCATGAAGGAGTTTGACACCTTTGTCTTGAGTAGATTTCAACCGAAGTAATAGAGATTCATACTTGGTAGTGTTGTTGGTGTTGCTGAACTGCAACTCATGTGAAGGAGGAAGAATATATCCTTAAGGAGATATCAACACCATCTTGGCTCCAACACTGATAAAGGAATTGCTGCCATCCAATTTCTAGATCCAAATATCATCAAAAACTGATCTTCTATTAGATTTTTCTTTATTAGAGATGGAAGATCCTTTTTCATCTATACTATGCCATAATAATTCTTTTGATGTCTCATTTGAATCAATTTTTAGATTTCCACCATAGGACTTTCATCTGCTGAAACATGAATATCCTCAGTAGATAAAAAATAATTACCCCTACCTGAAGACTCAAACAGAATTTGAGCTTCAAGTGTTGATGTCTAAGTGACAACATATTTTGCCTCCTTTGTAGGGAGCAATCTCTTCATGATGCCTTTGATAGGGATCCTTGCCTCAGATAGGTCCATGATTAACTCTCCTCCAACATCTTTGTAGAAATTTCATCCCAGTAAAATGCCGTAAGAGGCTAGGACGTTAGCCACCAGGACTGTCATCTTGATTCTCTTGTCTGGGAATGCTACAAATGCAAATTAGGCATCCTTGATTTGTCCCAGTAGTGGCACTTATTTGTTCTCCATGGAGAATCATCTCCCAAATGTCTTAGTTAGTGTGAGGCCAAGAGATTCTGCCACTTTGGTAGGCATGACATTGTCTGAAGCTCCAAAATTAATGATGCAGTTGCTCAGCTTGTGACCATTTATCAACAAGGAAACATAGAAAGGATCTACTTTCCTAGGGGTAGCAGGAGAAGTAATGACAATATTTTTTTTGATGGGCATGTTCCTTAGGGGATCATGAGTTACCTTTCTAATCTCTTGTCTTTCAAGGATGACTTTATTCTTCACACACTCTACCAACTTATCCAACTGCTTAGGGTTGGCTTATAGGAATTCAAATTCAGTCATTTGAATTTTGGTGTTCTTGACATGGTCAATTATTTTAAATGACTGAAATGGACTAGGAAGAGAGGATAGGAGTTCATCCTTTTGGTTTTTGGGAGGGGGAGGACTGATCTGTGAAGTTGAAGTAGAAGGTGCAGAGATGTTTGATGTACTTACCTTTTTGGCAATCACCAGGTCCTTTGGCTGGAAAGGCAGAGTGGTTCCATGCTTAAAAATTGAAATTGATGGTTGAGGTTGCTCCTCTATCTTCTCTTTATCATCTTGTTAGGCTGACTAGTTCTTAGACTGGGTGAACACAACATATGATCCCTCATCTACTTTACCTTCACTTTTGGGTTCATCCTGATAATTTAGGAAACCAATGTTAGATTCGCCAACTAATTCTTCTTCTTCCTCAATGAAGAGATTAGTGTCATCTTTAGGATTCAATTCACGCTAAAAGGAGAAATTTGATTTAGCTTCAAGATATCCAACTACTGAATTGGTTGGAGGCACTTCAAGGGTGAGGTTCCTCTATGGGGGAGGAAGACAATTTGGCTGCCCTTGATTCCTGGTAGCATTGCCTTGGTATGTATGATTCTAAAATTTCCTCCTTGGTACATCTCTATATGAAGAAGTAGAAGACATACCTTGTGCCATTTGCTTTTTAAATGCTAGCAGTTCATTTTCTAGTTTTTGCACCATTTGATCAGTGGTGCTTGTAGATGGATACTTAGAAGATGAAGAGGATTTACCTCTGTTAGGATCTCTCCTTATCTTTCCTACCAAGATAAGGTCATCTTCTACCTTAGTAGCCAAGTCTTGAGTAGCAACAAGGTCTATGTGACCAGAATGTCTCAGCAAAAAACTCACTTCAAGCAGCTGTGAGTTGATGAAGAAGCATTTGAGGTTTTTAGGTGTTGGTTGTGCAATTACAAGAATTATATTCCTGAGCTTGTCAAACTTGACAATGAAAGCCCTCATAGGCTCATGAGGTTCCTTCATCTATGTGAGCTAGGATAGCAAAGCATGTGTATCTTTTGTAGGCTTGAACCTTTCTTTGAATTTGGCTTTAAGTGTGTCCCAATCAATCACTGACTGAGCCTACAGATGGTAGAACTAGTCTATAGTAGTACCTTGTAGTGTTTCCATGAAAATCCTAACTACTATGTCTTCAAATTCCACACCTATCACACCACAGGCTATGCTAAAGGCTGTAATGTGTTCATCAAGATGAACTTTCCCATCACCAAATAATTTGGGTAAATTCTTCCTTGAACTGTATAGAAGTTCATGTAGAGGTGGAGTCAAATTTAACTGACCAAAAGAATTACCCCAGGGGCCTTGAGCTGCCATGATTGGATTATGGAAAGTAGGGATAACAAATCTGGGTGGAGTATGTATAGGTAAACCTCTGGTGACAGTAGAAAAAGAAGTTCTACCTTATATTGGTGACCTGGTATGGGTAGGAGGAAGACTCCTAGTTCATTAAAGGTGAGGTTATGGAGGAAATAAATCAAAACTACTCTGCTGCACCAACTCAAAAATAGGGTCAACAACACCTTGAGATTTCTAGCTTCTTGTATAGCATGGAGCTATCAGATTGTAGGATAAAAATGAGAAAGAACTAGTCCTACTTTAGCTTGAAGCTTGAGGCTTCAAACTACTATACTTCCTCAGTGGATCTAGTTTGCAGACCAAATTATATAATGGGAATGGATAAGGCTATAATGATAATAGGTAAGGCTATAATGATAAATATAAGTAGAAAATAACACTCAGGGGTAGGGTATCACCATCCATCTCTCTTTTTTTAGATATGATGCTCATAGACAAAGGATAAATCTTGGTGAAGACACTGAAGGAAATTCTCTTCTTTTAGAAGTGGTCTTATAGGAAATAACAAGAGTTCTTTCAGGTAGTGACAAGTGACTAGTAATAGGGTACAATAACTAGCAGAATGAAGTGTAGCATAAAGTCTCCACTTCAGCTACCCAAAGAGTGAGATACGAAGAATAATGAGGGCACAAAGTCATCCCAAGGTCCTTTACACAAAAACAAATAGACTAAAGACAATTGTAGATAGCATAATGTCTTCCACAACTGACTTTAGGACACCTTCCTGATTACTTCCACAAATCCTGCTTGTTAGATTAAATAAACAAGAATGCTTCTAGGAAATAGACATAATAACAATTTCCTAGAGTATCACAAACTATGACAACATAAAGTCTGCAAGTATCTTGCTTTCTCATTTAGATAAAATAATATGAAGAACAATCTGTGCTCAAAGTCTCAATATTCGCCTTTCAATTTGAGCAGAGTTTCACTTCTGTAAAAATGAAAAGTCTCTCTTTACATAAAAAAGGATTTTATAATATATAGTAGCCCAGAAAAGATTGGCGTGCTTTACCTTGGAGTGACCCATGTTACCTTCAATTCTTTGAATGCATCTTTAGTTTTGTCCTTTAACCATGCTAGAATAGGGTGGGTGCCTTAACTATGGCATGTTATTTCATTTCACATGTCTCCTCTTGTCTGCGCATCTACCTAATTTTTTTTTACTCCAAGGGAGATGAACAGGCAACATCTTTAATGTTTAAGGGCTCAAATATCTATTTTGTGGACTATTCCACCTACTAGAATGACTTCTATAGAGATATTTCCCTCTTTGGCTTTCCCCACTATGATTTGAGCCCTCGAGCTACCTTTTCTAGCTTTGTTGGCTCATTCAGCTTCTCCTCTTCATAGTTCTTCTTTTTTGGCCTTGACCTTAAGGCCATTGAATGCATTCGGGTCCATGTTTAAGTCTACAGGGATCAATAGCTATTTCATTATCATGAATTTGATGTCTTTAGGCCTATCATCATTTGAAAGCCAATGACTAGTTCACTTCTCTAAATTTGACAGATGTGGGGATGTCACTGGAGTTTTGGATCTCAATGGCTAGTTCGTGACATTCAACTTTGACGTCTGTGAGCCCATCACTTTCCTTGAAAATTCCCTCAGTTTTCTTATTTTGTACTTCCCAAAGGGGAAGAATCCCTTTGGGGTCTTGAGAAAGGCCTATTTTGGGTCGGTGGGAGCCCCCCGTAAGGGCATCTGCCCTTCAGGATGCTTTAGATGGCCTTTAGGCTTTAATTTCTTTAGGAGACCTTTCTTGGTTCTTTTCCTTTGGAAGAAAAGTCTGAAGGAGTTCCTTCATAGTTTCTTCCATCGAGATTTTGCTTTGCTTCAAGGATTTTCTTTCGACAGGCTTTTGTCTTTGCTTTGGGCTTTTCTTTCAGACAAAAATTTGAAGGAATTCCTTCAGACATTTTGTCTGAAGGAAATTTTCCTTTCCCTTGCCTTAGTCATTTCTTCTATCGGGCTTCATCGGTTGGGTTAATTCCTTCAAAAAAAAGTCTGAAGGAATTCCTTCAGACTTTTTGTCCAAAGGAAACGTCCTTAACAACTTTGCCATGGGATTTCCTTCTGAAGGAATTCCTTTGCTTGCTCGGCCTTTGAAATGGTCCACCTACTCCCCACCTGCCCTCAATGAGGGCTATCTGACCTCCAAGGTTACCTTTCAAAGAAGTTTCAAGGGTCCATTTTGGCTCTTAAGTGCCCTCCATAAGGGCACTTGTCCTTTAGGCTCTTGGAAGACCCCTTTTAAACTTCCCAATTGAAAAAATGGCTAAGTGTTGAACTTGTTTCTTTCCTACAGAGTCTATAGAAACCAACCTATAGAGCCCATATAAATGAGTTCATAGATCTAGGGAAGTCCGTAGATGTGAGAAACTGGCCTACAGAGTCTGTAGATTTGATTCCTTGGAGTCTGTAGAAATTGAGTTTGTAGAAATGAACCTATCTGCAGAGTCCATAAAAACCAAGTCCGTAGAAACCTATCTGTGAAGTCTGTAGTTCCACCTGTAGAGTCCATAGATACGAGTTCATAGAACTGGGGGAGTCCATAGATTTGAGACTATAGAGTCTATAGAAACTTGTGGAGTCCATAGATTTGAGCCTATGGAGTCTGTAGATTTGAGCCTGTAGAGTCTGTAGAAACCTATGGAGTCCATATATTTGAGCCTGTGGAGTCTGTAGAATCCTACCTGTAGGGTCCCTTAGCTGAAAAAGTTTGAAAAATAGAGAATTTGAAGGCTCATAACAATTTTTGAGAAGGGAAGAGAGAATTTTTGGCTTGTATGACCAAAAATAGTTCATGTGTTGTCCCAAATAGGAGTGACAAATTTTGGGAACAACAATAGTATCACACAATTAGAATAAATTACTATGAAATTACTCAACTTTGGTGGGTTCAAATTGCCAAATTGGAAGAGGGTATGCTAAATTTGAAACCCAAAGTGAAAGAAGCACAACAAACATAGGTCAAAGATATGTCAATACTGTAAAATATAGGTACAACTTCAACAATAAATGACTTTAAAATTAAAAAGGGTCTTTTTGATGAGGAAAATAACAATGTGAACTAAGAAACTCAAGACATGAAAACACACAATAAATACTAAGTATAAAACTAAAACCAAATGGGTAGCACAAAGCCACCACATGGTAATAGAATGTAGAATGGTTTTATAGCTTCTAATGTGAGAAAATTAAAGATAACCTAATTTCATAATGATAAAAAGGATTATGAGTCTATATAACAACATTCAACCTAAATGGGAAATCATACCTAAGTTAACTCAAACCAAGTGCAAATGGCAAATCAATTAAAACCTTGGCCTAGAACTTAGAAAGGTGAGATTATGAATTTAAATTGAAAATGAAGGAATTAAATATTTTTTCAAAATGGTTTAAACCCAAATGGGTGTCATAACAATGTTGTTTAGGAAAGATAAACATAATGTGTCGAATAATGATTTGAACAAGGCAAAAACAGGTTTTGATTTGGTCAGCATAATGCCTCCTTTTTTGAATAAAATGGTGGATAAAAAAGGTGTTGGGTTGTGACATGTTTTGGTTTTCAAGTAAGATTTAAACTCAATAAGACCAAACAAGTAAAGGATTAAAAGATAAAATACAACTAAGTATAACATTCAATGTCTTAAAACCAACAAGACTGCTCTATACCATTTAATTCTACCTATATACATGCTCCTGGGAGGATTTTAAATGTTAGTAAACAAATAAAAGTGCATGAATAAATAAATTTTTACACCCCACTTCTTCCAAAATATTATATGGTGACATGGAACTTTGGGGTTTTCACCCTACATCAATAATATATCCATGATAAGTGGGGTTGTTCTAAAACTATTTTTTTGTGCGTATCTATATGGTCCTAAGTGTGGCTAACATTAGAGATTACTCAGGTTAATTGGATCCACATAAATTGGCTTGTTATGAAAATTTCTTATCCTTCTCACAACCATTACATCGATCACTTAGTGTAGTGCAATGTCTGAATTACCCCTACAGTCTGAACTAGAGTACCACTAATGGAGTTTGCTTAACTTCTCAAGTAAAAATTCTATTGGGTCACCCTCAATTTTTATAACCCATCATAGAGTGGGATTGAAATGATGTCAAGAGATGAATTACCGGGTCAACACTTTGCTAGAGAACCCATAAGGAGGTGATGAAATCTTGCTCACAACCCAAGTTATATAAAAATAAATGACAAAGTGAAAAGACTGTAAGGTTATGTCTAAATTACCCAAATCATATAGATTTTGGGATATCCTTAACAATTTTCTTTTCATGCCTTTAGACAAGGCACATATGCAAATAAAGATCACTTTTGGTCACCTGAGTTCCTTAAAGGAGACGAGGGGAGAAAATACATTCATCCTTCATTTTATGAAAAATAAACAAATATAAAAGATCTAGCATAAAACAAAAAATTGTTTACTTTAATGAATGAAATTAAAATCTTTGTTAAATTGTTTTCCCCTTGGCCTTACTTGAAAATTTGTAAAAACTTTCACAAAAAAACTAAACATAAACACCTAGATTCTTTTTAAGCACCAAATGAAAGTTTTCAAGACTTAACCCTTGTCAAATTTGGCACTTTCTCTAGCTTGTGTCCTACAATTTTTAGAGGGTTTATGTTTGAATTGAAGCAAAAATACAAATGAGAAAACAAGATTTATAAACTTTCTCTCAGGTTTCTCTATTGTCTTGACATAAAGACTGACGTCAGTCCATAGGCGTTGATGCTGATTATAATAAAACTGATGTTGGTTAGGATAAAACTGATGCGGGATAACTATAATTGATGTTGATTAATTGTAAACCCATAGGTAAAACATAATGATTTCACAAAAAATTTGTTAACCAAAATAAGCATAAAAATAAAATAAGTCTATGGATCTTGTAATAAAAGAATCAAATAAAGACTTTGTAAGTTATAAAACCAAGAATAACAACCTGCAACTTTCAATAAAAATCAAAAACCAAGTTTTTATATCATTTTCTTCCCTACACTACACATAGGGACCGATGCCAGTTAGGATAGGACCAATATTGGTTATAGTAAACTAATGTCAATCACTGTGTAAACTATGTCATTAAAAATCCCATAAATATGTGAAAAAATGAAATAAAACTTATTTTTAGAGATTTATAAACATTTTAAGAAAATATAAGAGTCCCAAATTAGTATCTTTATTTGTATGGGATGCATGGTCACATCAGGCATGCCAAGATGTAGAGATGGAATCCAAAGTGAGTTAGATAATCCATTAATCAAGAAAACTCAAATAAGCATAAAGACCATAACTAACTAAGTCAAATCCTTCATGGGGTTTTGAAAATGAAAACTAAGAGATATTCAAAGAAGGAATATACATCAAACCTTCCCAAAAACATCCCCCCTCCAAGTGTGGCTCAAAAATGTGATTGTCCCCTGATTTGGTGCTCCAAGTATTTAGCAATGATGAATGGCTTACTCCTCCATAATCTCTCAATGCACCAATGAACTAGGCTCATGATATTTGATCAAATGTATGCCAATAGTGTATCTATCCTATTGAAAATTAATCCTAATAACACTACACAAAAATAAATTATGAGGATAATTATGCATAATAAGTTTATACCAAATAAGCTTGAAAATATGAGTGAGAACCCTTGTATTTATAGACTTTTATAAATGATCAAAATTAACCATGACCGTCCATCTTGAGATCAAGTTGTGGGGCCATGAATCAATTCAATTTTTGAGGCTCAAATCATAAATAGCCTCATGAATATTTGGAAGAAAGGGGCATTAATGACGCATGGGAGGGCTTAAACTAAAAATTTGTCCCATTTATGGCTTATAGATGCCACCCCATTGATGATGTCATCAGATGATGCAAATATCAGAAATTAATTTTCAATTAATATATCTTCAATATATTCCATGGATTTTCCACTTTAGCTCTTAATTTTTTTTAATTTTATTAAGTGGGGTTAATCAAAATTTATGCAATTCTTTGAAAATTTGTTTCCCATTTAATCAAACTAATCGAAATGTCAAGTTACTGGGGCATAATTTGACTAGAGTATAATTACAATAAGGTGTTATTTATGTATAGATAAATACCATATTTATGACATTATCAACACGAAATAACACATGTATGTGTCATGTGATTTTGAATTACAATAATTTAGTGGTTTAGAGAGTCAAATTACATTTTTGGCATTTTGATTCAAAATTATTTGAGAAAGGTTAATAATCACATAAAATGCATTGCCCCATTCAAGGATAAATTATCCTAAATTGACACTTGTATATAACAAGATTAAACCATTTACACACTTTAGATATTTTGGCCTAAATTGTGTGTTGACGTAGAATTTCAAGTAAGATTGATAATTTCAATAAAATGGTGTTAAGAATTAGATGTTTACACATGTAAGCTCTCATAGTGCCACCTAAATGATATTTCCCAATACTCATCATCTCCTATAACTAAACACACCAACATAGTAGAATATATAACTACTCATTATGCCAATACTAAACAAACCAATCATACAAATATATAATAACAACATACCTTCAACTTCTCTAATGGGCTCTAGATCTATCACATCTTTGATAATGGCCCCATCCCCTAAAAATAGTGGTGGCCATATTTGTCATCCCCACCATATTATTTAGGAATATATGACCCCCATATCATCTAAATTAGGTATCTCTAGCACAACATCTCTTTCAGTCATCAAAATTAGGGCCAACTCTGAAGACGTAGGTCTAGCTTTGTTACCTAGTTACCTAGTCTCACCATGGCTTGAGTACTCCTAACCCACACCCATGGTACTAGAGGCACATCCTTTATCATAATGAATTTTCATGTAACCAACTCATACTAGAATCTATCAAACACAATAATCCATTGATAATGAAGTTATTCATTAAACCAAATCCATCTTGACTGAACCCCATCCTCAGGCCACCCCTAAAATCCCCTATATGGTCTCCAAATAATATCTCAAGATATAACTTGATAGAGTACCTACCAATAGTGAGTCTTACTCCTTGATTTCATAGGGTCTACACTTATTTACCTCTCTAAAAATACCTATTTACCTCTCTATATGTTTAAATCACTTTGGTCTAGCCACTATAATATGTTTATAAGCCCATCAATGTAACAATGTCAATAAACAAATGCCACCACTACATAAATCTTAAGTAAAATGGTATAAATCCTAATAAAAGTGGGATAACATGGTGTGAAACCATGATTATATGGTCTCATTCTCCTCTATGTCCTCAATAATATTATGCATATTGTATCCAATCTATACATTGTTACCATCAACAACAATAAATAAAGCCATTAACACTACCAAAAACTTTCATAACTATGGAACATTAGCCCTATTAATAATAGATAGTAGAAAATTAATGGTATTGCATCGATGTTGTGTTTATTTATTAATGGACACAAAATACCTTAGGACCTAATAATTTCTCTTTTTACACCCACCTCTTGCAATACCACTCATTGAATAGTAATGTGTATCCTCAATATCCTATACATGTCCTCTAGAGTAATAGTCATCTCTTTGGTTGGTATCCAAAAGGTACATGTAGTGGAATTCCACTAATCACATAGTGTTACCATCATGTGATAGTCCTAGGGCATCAATGCTAGTGATGTCACATACCCCAATCCATCCATATCCACTTATGTTGTCTCATCATTTGTTATGGGTAGCCCACATAGACACTGCATATTTTACTACTTTAAAACTCCTTAATGTGTACTTCCACCTAAAAAATAATAAAAATATGATGTTATAATCTTTAATTATAAAATATATATGCAAAAATAATAATTAAATATAGATTCAAATTAAAAAAATTCACTATTTTAGTCCATAGGATATTATCACTATAGACATGACTATAACACTAAATAATAACACAACCCATGAACATTAACATAGTATCCTAGGACATTAGTATTGTCTTTAGGATATTAGTGTGGCCTACTAAAAAATCCTTAATCTAGTATGTTTTACATGAAAAACAATGAAAATTTTAACATATACATTTCAAATACATGAAAAATGGATAAAATCCTTACCAGTCCAATCTCCTTACTGACCTAAATCAATTCCTCTACCTCCTAGTAGTGGCTCTTGTTCACACCTCATATATTTGACAAGTTTTCTTGGATCATAGAAATAATTATTTAAAATCTCAAAGTTTAAATGATTTTAAAATTAATCAATAAAACCTATTCAAACCATGTTTTACAAAATGCCACCTACCTAAAGTTAGCCCCACATGCAAATTTCTCCAACTGTTACCAAGATCTTCCAATTGTAGTATCTTGAGAAAAGTAGGTCCAATTTATAATATGATTCTTATGTGTGAAACTCGATGATGATATCCCTATAATGTATTGGTTACACTTCTATCTTGATCAATTTGACTCCATAAACACCCAAACTCATATCTCCTTAACAAATTTGATAGGGTTTATATTAGTCTCAATATATAAATAAAATTTCTAAAATTATCAATAAAATCAATCTACACCATATTATCAATGTTAAATACCCATTAACATGCCTTCCAATATCACTTTTGGTTAGATATCCTTACCACAATTTCATTTCTCTCACCAAAATAGGGGCATACATACACTACTCACACTAATACATATTTACTCAAATACTCAAGCTCATATATGTAGAAACATGGTTTGATTTAGATTTATTGATTCAATGATTTAGATACTTAGGCTTAGATACATAGATTTATTCAGATACTCAAATACTCAAGCTCAAACATATAGTTATAGAGGTTTATTCAAATACACACTTTCTCTACTCAGATATACAATTACATGGATTTACTCAAATACTTAGGCTCAAACATAAAATTAAATAGGTTAATTTAGATACAAAATATATCTTTTCAAAAACTTAGATATATAGATACATAGTTTGACTCATATTTATAGGGTTTAATGGTTTTTGGTAGACATTGTTCTAGATTCTCAAAATTTACATAGAATTTTGATATAGTTCTAGACTCAAGTTATGAATATATGGGAATGTACACATTACACAATCCCTATATAAATATGCATTTAGGAACATATTACATAGCTACATTACTCAAATATTAGGTTTGGGGGCATCTTGATCCTATAGGATTTCACCATGTTATATAAATAAAAAGGAAAACTATATCATTATGTATAATCAGTTCATTAGATTACACTCATGATATCACCTAGATGTCACTAGGATTTCACTAAATTGGGTCATATAGCCATCTACAGTGGTTGATCCATAGTTTTCACTAGACCCATATTAGACCAATTTGTGTAGGACACAAGTCAAGAAATAGTTTTTGACCTCAGATCACATTTAATTTTCAGACTCAGTTACATATCAAATTGGGGGAAAGCATGGCTTGTTTCTCCACATTTAAAAATTATTTCTCAGACTCAATTACATATTAGGGTGGGGGAAAGCATGGCTTGTTTCTCCACATTTATTGATTACTTATCAAACTAAGTTCACATATTAGAGTGGTGCTAAAATAGGTTTTTATTTCTCATAATAGAGTTAGTTACTCATATTAAATACAAGATACACCCATATTGTGCATTTCCTCTTCACAGACATTATTCTAATACTTATCTGCTTCTATGGCCAAGAAGTGGGCCAGATCTAGAGTAAACCCATTATCTGCATGGATGAATCACATAGGTAAGTACATGTATTATTATTTTTATTTTACTCTATTACTTTCATTTCATTATTTTAATAGATTAAAACATGGTCAAATTTGCGTACCCTAATTTGGTCAAGTAAACATAATTACTATGTCTTTTGTGGCTATTTCACATGAAGTTATTAATGATGAATGAGAGTCTTGTTCACATGGTCACCTTGGTATTTTGAATCTCATTATGAATTTTCCACCTATTTCACACCCTTAGTAGTTTCATGTCATCCATTTTCTACTCATAGGGGCCCTTGGACTATTTTTCCTAGTCACAACCTAGTTTTATACACACATGATAATAACACAGTCTTGGATAGGAGTACACCACATTATTTTCCTCAATGTTATTGTCTAACAGTGATGTTTTTAACTTGTGTCAAGTCCTAACCCTCTTTTGGTTCTCATATTATGATTTTATCTATCTTTTTACCTTGTTAGCCTATGAAAAAGCATCCTACATTAAAAATAAAGATCTTTATATATATATAACTTCACAAGGCATTGTACATCTAACACTTACTACTTTGGCACATAATTAAATAAAATCAATTAATAGTATAAATTATCACTCCATATATTTAATTATAATCACACATAGACTTTCACTCTTGATCAAAGAAGGGTCTAAGTGAAATTCAATCTTACATACCATGGACATTGATTATGTACATTCCCTAATGGATAACTACATTCAATTTGATAACCCTACCATTGGGGTTAATGTAGGAAAGAACCAAAATATTAGGGGTTCTAAGTTGCTCGAACATAACATCCCCAAACCCATATTTTCCCCTTACTTTTGTATTTGATTCCATTATTGTTTCATGTGTGTAGGTATTCATTTGAGTTTTATAGAAATAATAGACAAAAGATGACATAGAAAGATGATTGAAATCCTTGAGGACACATACAGGACCTAGGAAGTTTCCCACAACATCCCTAGAATAATCAAGGCCCTTATCCACAAAAGGAAATTAGTGAACTATGTTATTTTCCAATTTACCATAGTATTGACTTAAATCAGGCGAGACTCCAATTTCTAATTGAAAGGATTCCAGACTACTATTTTGACTTGTTCTAGCCTTACCATCACCTAATGATGCACATTTCACTCCAAAGAAGTGGAATTTATCCTTTACATTCTTACTTAGGTTAAATTGATTAAATTAGTCATTTTAAATATTTATCTATATTTACTCCTTTACTCCATCCATTTAACAACCTAGGATTTACATCTATTAAGTCCTAAAATGTCAAATTAAAGTAATTAATTGATTATCTAAATAATGGAGTTTGATTTACTCTTTATTAAATTTATATATTCCCAAAAATATTAAACCTGCTATACATAACATAGGAGTAATTTTTAGCCCATAGGTCCTTGTGATTAAACTAGTATGATTCCATCTTGACCTTTATAATAGGCGAATGGGCTAATTCATTGATGTGGAAATTTACATATTTAATTCAGTAGAAAATAAAATTTTAAATATTTTTTGTATAAATATCAACAAATTTCAACACAAGGTGGAAATAAATACTTTAGTGTTAGATGTTATACAAGGTGACAAGATAATTTATTCAATGTCTGATTAAAATTCTATGTTGAAGAAGATAGATCATGGTGTCATATTTATATCATAATTTAAAGGCTTTTTATGCAAGTTCACATTTTTCATAGTGCTCATATTTGACATTTGATGACTATGAGATTATGTCCAATCATACTTCGACTATGGATTTATGGTGTTAAGTCACATACAACTAATGTGTATAAGGATTTTATGGAGACTTATCATGTGTTAGGAACCATGACAAAGTCCTATTATCAATCATGTCTTGATTACTTACTTATGAAAGTAAAAATGTTGGCATTTCCTTTATATGATGTTGTTATATGGAATGTGAATATGTCCATGAGAGATGTTGACTTAATGATGTTTGAATCATTGCTCATAATCTTATAAATTGGTAATTACATGTGTATAAGGCTATGTCAATCTATCTATGTGGATGTTTGTATTCCCTGATATGTTGATTATATATAATTGACTGAGTTCCCTATTTTGATTAAAGTATGTAGCTTCGACTATTAGGTTATAGGAATTTGATGTGTGCATTAAGTGTGAAGGAATATGGAAGGGCCAATGAAGGAAACATACTATGCCAAACATGGTTATACCACTAAAATCCTTACCTTATATCTTATACATTTCATAAAACCTATCCTAATTTGTTATTTGTTTAAGATACCATATGTCCTTTCTTTATAAATTAGCATTTTATTTAGGCAGAAAAATTTTACTTTGGTTGGTGAAACTTGTTGTTTCCTCACCTTAAGATATTGTAACCAAGTAGACCAATGTCTATAATGTCTAGGGTATAATTGGTAAATCTTTCCATTTATTTCATAAGTCTAAAATTGAGTATTAAAGAGGTAAGTGAGTCTAGGAAGTTAACAGAGAATCCTACATAGCCATAATTTACAATTATGAATGTAGAAAATGATGTCCCTTATTGAGGCATGGGACAATATGTAGAGTGTGGTTGGATAATTCTAAGATGTCTATATGTAAAAATAGATATCTCCATTCAAAGGACTTTTAACTAATTATAAGATAATAGACTTAGGATAAGAGAAAACAATAAGGAAGTGCAGTGAGTAGGAAGATCAAGCCTTAAACAATAGGTGGGTTGAATTTAAGAGGTATTGAATTCAATAGGTGGGATTCCTATAAAAAAATTTACATATTATTTTCATTGAATGAAAATAGTTATATTTCTTTTGATTGATATCTTACTCGATGGAGAATAAGACCACTTGGTTTATTTAGCCTATTTATTTTATTTGTCATGGTTGTGCATTGGACACCATGTAGTTCCTTGACCATATAAGGGACTTGGATAGGTTATTTTCTTATTTAAATGATAATAAAGTTTCATCTTTCTTATTTTAATGTCTTGATATTGTCATGACAATATGTAGTAGTTGTGTGTGAGCAATTTTTTCATGGTGGTAGATTGCCAGTCCATCCCATGTTGGGCATGATGGTAAATTAATTAACCCTCACATGATTTTTATGGAGGTATATTGTTAAGTCCTCCCATATTGGGCATAGTGGAAGATTACTTAACCCTCAAATGACTATTAGATAAAATCAACTAAGTGAGGTATCCTCTAGATATATAATCAAATGGTGGGATTTGTTTATGTTGTGAAAACTTGCCTATTTATTTTTATATTTATGAATTATTAGATTCACTTTAATGATAATTTTAACACTTGTTTGATATGTATTTGGGACTAGGAGTCTACTTGGGTGAGAACTAGGAATAATATTGTATGTTGGTACACAGTCATTCCCTTATGTTATGGTACCCTTGCATAGATACCCTTACTTTCCTTTACCAGTGATTTAAACATGATTAGAGATTAGATTCTCATTATTAGTGGTGCATAGAGTAATAACTTGATGATGGAAAAAGGTTGGGTGGTGATCTCTCCTTTTAATTGTCTATCATTGCTTGGGAGAGGACAAGCACCATTGTTAAAGACTGAATGTTATTCCATTATTAAATCAGACCTAGAGTTGTGTCTTATGCTTATTTAAGTAAATGGATGAAATATCATGCATTGATAATAACATCCATCCTATAGTTGTAATAATCTATCAAAAGTTATTCTTTTGGGTACTCACCTAGATGTGGGTGAGGACTTATGTTATCTATCTATTGAAACATATTTTATAAACTAAGAGATAATCGAATGATGTATACACTAAATGTAGATCCTTTTTGAAAGTATTCATTAAATATGGAAATTTACTTAGGCTTTATGTATTTTCTAATAAAAAAATAACATGATTCACTTGCTTAAAATTTTAGTGAGATTAGCCTACTAAATATAAATTATGTCTCTTTTTTTATTCAGTTGTGATATATTTTAATGGATTAAGCCTATACATATATTAGTGAAACTCAAATAAATTATTGTGTAATTGTTATTGGGAATAAAAATATAGATTGACTGTATAATCTAAATATTGATGTTATTTTGGTAAATATATGTCTTATGGAAGAGTTCTTTATGACTGAAGCATTGAATAAGGTATTTACTATATAATTTTCATGCAATAGGACCAAATAATATAAAAGAGAAATATAATAGAGTTGGGTAATAAGGAATGTAAACTTAAGTTTGATTAAGGTCACCCTTGAAAGGATTAATTCATGAAATAAGAGGATTATGAATACCAACCCTTGATACTATGTTTTTACACTTTAGTAAATCTATTATTTGATGTCTTATCTTTGGTATGATGAAGTGGGTCTATGTGTTATTACTATAAGTTATATACTATAAGTAATATACTAGTCAGATCATAAAATTGAGTATTTCTTTGATAGATGTTTTTATAGATCAAGCTTTCCACATAAATCTATTAGTCAAATAAACCAGTGAAAATATTGGTTTAGTGTTGAGAGATTGATTTAGGCCTTGTCACCTTATTATTTACTAATTTTATGTGAATGCAATCTTTAGCTTCAGACATGTTAATGGTATCATTCCATTAATAGGTGCATTTATCCTTGGCTTAGCCTTCTCACATTTGTTAGATCAATCTTTAGCTTTTATTTTGGCTTGTGCCTTAGTCGGTTTGCTAATTTTACTATTTTTAGTAATTTTTATTCATGCTTTAGCTAATTTTTATATAAAATTTTAATCAAATCCTACCTTAGTTGAACTAATTTTTTTGGATGGGATTTTACCTTAGTCAAATTTTCATGTTGATTGATTCTTGCATTTATTTATTTCTTTATCCATTTATCACTTTGGCTTATTTAAGTCAAATTTTGACTTACCCAATTTTGCTTTTCAAAAGTTGGCTTAATGATGCCATGTGGAATAATTATAGAAGATTATAGAGTTAGTGAGGTAGTTAATCCCCTAATGCCTCTAAGATCTTGATAAGCTTCCAAGTGTAAGTATTCAATAACTTTAAACCTTGGGAGGATTGAGCCATTAAGGCTAATCTCCTAATACTCCTATGGTTCTGAGAGCCTAAAAGGTTTCCAAGTGGTGGTATCTTAGAGATTGTAACCATGGGAGGATTAAGTCATTGGGGGATAATTATGTAATGCTTTCAATGTCCTATAATAATAAGAAGATACCAAGTGGCAGTTTCCTAAAGCTCAAAATCCTTACATCTTGTTAAGTAAAGTAGGGATTGGGATCCTATAATCATGATAAGTAGCATAACTATAGATTCTAGTGAGAAAAATGTGAGCAGACCAAGAGTATTCATGTGCCACCTAATTACATCAAAGATGGATTAAGCTAAATTTGATTATTTTATCAATGTATTAATGCAATAACCTTTTACATAGGTGAATAAACAAATCCTTAAGTGTCAGGGCTGAATGTTTTGGGCCTTTCAACCTCATAACTAGTGGAATGTGATTGGTAAATTGAATATAGAAATTGGCAGTAATGGTGTATATATCTATATGTAAATGTATATATGTATATATACTCATGTTCTATAGTCTAGATACACATGAGTTGGTTGTATTCATGTTTATTTTTGAGAGATAAAAAATGGGTACAACATTCTAGTATCAGAACCTGGGTTACTAAACTGGGAGCTCTAGGTATTTAGTTTTGCTTGTGGCTTTTTAGTTTCTACATATACTCTGATGTCTATATTTTATATGTATAGTATTAGGAAAGGATGTCAACCACATTATGGTGAGTGTCATATTGGTGATTATGAGCCTCCAAATTAATCAAGGCTTGATGATATATGAACTAAACTTCTCCTAGCCATGTAGTATATGTGTGATGTCTTGTAGGAGATATTATCAACAAAATAACATGAGGATGAGAGGCACTATTCATAGCATTATTAGGGTGATTAGAGATCATTTGGAAGAGATAGGTATCTAAGACATTCTCATCACCATTCAGAGGGTGATAGAGGTGAGTTGAATTACCATGGTGAGAGTTGGGAGAGGCAAGACTTAGGCTATCCTCCTAGGCTTGCACTGAAATACCTCATTAAGGACTTCATTAGAATTCATCCTTCTAATTTTAATGGTGCTTAGGAGGGATTTGTAGCATATACTTGGTTATATAATATGTGAGGATCTTTTATACTTTATGACTATGATACCAATAGGGAGGTCTATTTTGAAACCCACCTATTTAGAGATGTAACTAAGATGTGGTGGGAAGGAGAGGACAAAAATCTCCATTTGACACCTGACTCCCTCATCTAGGAATTATTTGAGGAGAATTTTATAGCGTTCTACCTATCCCATCAATATTTTTAGAAGGGAAATGAGTTTCATGATTTATGTCAGGGGAGTGGCATAGTAGCATAATATGAGTGTCATTTTCTAGACTTGATCATATATGTACAATGTTACACATATGAGACCATCTAGGTAAACATGTTTATTGGAGATGTAAGGATAATATGAAATCATAATGTTATTTGAGATCATAAGGTGTGCAAAATGAAACTAAAGAAGGTTAGATAATAATTCAATCTAGTTATAGATCCCCTTAGTAGTATCAACAAGAAGAGAGTAACTATTTTATCTATGGATGGAATAAAGACATGTTTGAAATATATTAACAAGGATAAGGTGATACGCGAAACATCAAGCTGCTGCTAGGAGACCGAACATTACACCAGTAAGTGCTTTAAACCATGTCAGGGTTAATTTAGATCCAGAAACTATTGAAGCAATCTTTAACAGGGTAGATTATTTTCAAAGTTTGGGGCAATCTGCAGATTTCGTGGCTACTGGCCATCTCTGGTTGAACTACATGGCTGGATTTCCAATACATGGCTGCCAATGATTGATGGAAATGTTGAAATTTACCCTTGTGTTAAGGGTTTCTTCATAGCTTTATTCCAAATTTCCAAGGACAGGAATTCTATTCTGTCCAACAGTAATCTTTTTTTGTAGGGTAAATGCCCTCTTATGGCCAAACAGTGGCATAAGGATTTCAACCCTCTCACAGAAACCTTCAATAAGATCCCTGTCTGGGTCCGACTCCCTAATCTACCGATTCATTTATGGCAAGAAGCGGTGTTTAAAACCATCAGGAATGTGTTAGGAGAATTTTTATTCGAAGATGATGAAACTAAGAGGATTTACCACTCGACCTGTGCTCGCATTATTGTTGAGGTGGATGTTTCTAAGGGCCTTCCAGAGGCGATCTGTCTGGACTCCCCAAGGGGCTCTTGGATGCAAATGTTAGATTTTGAAGGTTTACCTTTTCGATGCAGAAAGTGTCACCAGACGGGGCATGTTGCTATCCGGTGTACTGCAGGGAAATCCAAACCAAGAAGTTCAACTGCGTGGTGGTCTGAAGCTGAACATGAACACTATTTTTCTAGACAACCTGGGGATGATTCGACTGAATCAGAGAATGAGAATGAAATGAGTATCCATTCTGAATCGATAGAATAGGAGGCTCTGCTAGAGATTGATCCTGTTGATGGTACTATGGTGATTGGAGTTGGTGTTCTCTCTGAACCGATTATTGAGGAGGTGGTGGTTCCTCCAGCTATTTTGAAGGCTTTTCCTAGGAGCTAGAAGTTGGCTAGTTCTCATAAGGATCTTGTTGAGGCTTCACCGCCTCCTGGACTTCAAGGATCTTGGCCTTCTGAGGATTGGGCTACTGAGGTAGCTAAAGTAGAGGATGGCTGGATAGTTGTTAAGAGGAAGAAGTCTAAGCCTTTGGTCCCCCCTCTAGATATGAAACTACGGTCTTGTAAGAAATAAGTTTGTTGTTTGTCCAGCTCTTGACTGCTGTTTTCAGATTCCTGGTTAATCTGGTCTTTCTTATGCAGGTTCCAAGCTATTTTGTATTCTGGAAGTGCTTAAGGCTTATCTTTCTTCTGATGTTAAGGGTTTTGGGGCCCCTTCAAAACCTGTTTTTACCTTAATCTAAAACAAGGATAAGGTGATGTTATACCTTAGTATCATTAGTAGACTAGACATGCATGATCATAATAGTCAGTGTAGTTGAGATCATTTGGGTTGATATCATTAGTTAGACTAAGATTAGTTGGATTCCCATAAGAGAGAGATTAGGATAAAGGTGAGTGTTTTATGTGTGGATCCCCTAATCACTATGCATGTGATTTACCTCTAGGACCTATAAATGCCTAAAAGTGTATCAAGGGGTTTATAGAGTGTTTACACAACTTCTCATTTCTATATTCAAAGAAGCTATTGCATGAGTAGTTGGTTGTGATTTTCTTGAGATCTTTGGTGGAATAACGACAAAGTAATTAACTATTGTGCAAAATGATAATATAACTAGTTGTTGGGAACAACCATGGTCTTAAAGTTTGTTTGTGAATGATGATAGTAATTTGAACCAAGTATAGTGAATTATGATCAAAACCTAAAGTATAAAGTCTAATATAGCATGTATGTTTATAATGAAAGCTAAACTATAGTGATTTGTTAAAAAACTGAGCAAAAGAAAGGGTAGGGTAGATAAGAAAGGTATCTCTGATCTTTAGTCTATACATTATGACAAATATTAAATCTAATCAAAGACATCCATTCAAACCAATATATAAAATGAAATAGATAAATGAATATATCCTATCATATACCAGGCAAATTCCTAAGGATTTTAAAAAAATGCAAATAATAACTCAAATTCACTTTAATTATTTACTTCCATAAGAAAATAACATTAGTACATATTCAGGAAAAGTAATGGAAATGAAATGAATCTAAAATATTATAATCAACCTAGCATAAGCACAAATTGGCATATCTGCATTCACACATGCACATCTAAGATTCATACAAAAAATTAAAATTTGAACATCAAACCTGATGTTTAAGGAAGTAGCCATGATAATAAAATACACAAATAAATACAAGACAATCCTTGAAAAATTCCCTTACTTGCATTAATTTGCTCCAAATTTACAAATAATTTTTTTCTCTAAAACTCCTCTTTTACAAATGAAAATACCCCTTCTTATAGAAGACCTTGAGGTATGTTAGTTAGTCACTATCAAATGATAATGAGCTAAGTGTCAAGGATGGTTGTCCTTGTACAACATTATAGAATTAGACACTTTACAAATGGACTACAATATAAGCAATGTGTGTTATAAGATGCACATGTTTTTACATAATAGAATATTCTCTTTTTGAATGATATACATGCTTTTTACAAAAATGATATGCTAAGTCAACATATTTGACTTTGAGATGTTGCTTGTTACTTTTTCCTTTGCTCTAAGATCTTCATTACCTTATCATGTTGTTCAATAATTAGTTTGAAGTTGATGATGGGCTCCATGAAAAAATCTTCTTCTTGATTTGTTAGGCCTTTGAATTCATTGTCATCTCTATCTATGGCCTCTATAATACTCCTAGCATCACCAATTTTCTCCTCTGTAGATAGGATCATGTCCAAGATTATTTTATTGTCTACTTCTGTAGTGCGTTGAATTTTTTTATTCACCTATGACATGAATTGAGTATCCCTATGTTTTAATTAATCCTCTATTATCAAAACCATAAGACTAAGGGTAGTTGGGTCTTTGATCAAGCCTCCCAACATATGCACTATTTTACTCTCTAACTACTTTAAGTCTTTAAAAATATCCTTCATGCCCTTAGACTATTTGTTCATATCATTTATCTTCTCTGACAAGATAATCATTTCCATTTTTAAATGTGCCAATTTGACTATTTGAAACTCAAGAATTTGACCCTCCGTCAATACATTTATCTATTATTTTATAGTTTTTCTTGAATCCTACCATTGATTGATATGTTTCATAGCCATGGAATGCTACTTGTTCACCATGTCTTGCTTGGACCTTATAGCTTTCATAAAGCTGAATGTGTCATAAATGATTGCTTAAAATTTATTGACCATATCCCCTGGCACTAATAGGATAGATTGCTTGTCTAAGTTCTTCTTTTACTACTTTAGGCCTTTGATAGTAGCTTGAAACTATTTTGATTATGATTGAGCCATCTCTAGTACATCTTCCTTAAATATTTGATCCTCACCAGGTTTTTGTCCCTTATGCTAGGTAAAATTAGTCAAGGGCTACACCTTTTGATATGTAATCTCTTCACCACCTTGTATGACTATTTTCTCAATCACCCTTTACAAAGTAGTAGTACTTAGATCAAACCTAACCCAAACTGAAGATTGGGTTACATGTGGAATTGGGATTTATACTTGTGATTGGGTTGAATGACTTGGAATAGTCAATCTCTTTGCCTCTTCTTCTTGTAGAGTAATGACAATGGCTTTAATTTTTGTTGCATTAGGATGTTAGTATCCTTTACCATAGCCCATGGATGATGAATAGTTGGAATTTTTTCTAACTTTGGTTCATAAATTAACCACTCAAGAATAGGTGGACCATATAATATGTTTTGTTCACTAAATAAGTTGAATTCACTAAAAGGTGGTGTAGTAGTTACCTTTGGTTTTTTAATCCTTTGGAACAATGGTCATCCCAACTTTCCTTTTAGGGGTGTCAATAACCATTAGGTCTAAGGACTTTCCCTTATCCTATTTGAATTATTAAACCTTTGAATCTTCATCTAAATCTATCTCATAATTCATAGATATCATCCTAAGTGCATCTTCAATTGATTCATTTGGGTCCATTGCTATCATATGTACCTCCTATTGAGGTAGATCTTGATTTGATGCTTTTGAAGATTCAAGAACTAATGAACTAGAATCAATTTCATCTAGCCTTCTCTCATCATGCCTATGCTATATTAGTGTCTCTATTATGCATAACTTATAATAATAAACATTAATTAAATTATATTTCCTAGGGCCTAATTTCCACCTATCTTCCATTTTTTGGTCCCTATTCAATCTAGACTCAAGTCTTATGATGTGCTCCTTCAATATTCTAGTCACTTCAAAATGTGAGGATGCCTTGGTGTATATAAGATTAAATGCACCAAGATCATGCTCATATGGAAAATTAAAGATACCTTTGAGCCTTAAATATTCTTTTACCCTTCCATAAGGGTTCCATTGTTTAAGATCATCCATCTGTAGGTTGAAACATAACCTATGCTTTGATACAAGCTCAATATGGTCCCACTGCCTAAATATATTCTTACAAATTATCATGGGGAAATTGTGTAAGAGACCATTCCTTTTGGTATTATAAATTAAATCAATCCCATTAAACAACTAATAGTCTATCTCTTGTTCTTATAATTAATCAGGTACATGAATTTGTAATTTGAGAGTAACACTTTGGGTTTCCTCAATCATTATGATGGTGTAATCTAGATACAATCATATGTCCCATATTAATTCAATAAATGTTTTTATAAAGGGTTCATTATCATCATATGAATAACATGCATAGCCTCACTTAATGCAAGGTAGACATAATAAATAATGAACTGGATATGGTCTTTATACTTATAGATATACAATTTGGAGTAGTAATGGGAAATAGTTTGAGTACCATTTGGATACCATTCTCTTTGATTGGGAATATTTGTGGTTTAACATAGGGCATCTAGTAGATAATACATCATTTAAAATTTAGTCCTCTTCTTATTCTTAATTCCATATATATGTCTACTTAGGGAGATATTGATCATCTCACCTAATGGAGGAACCATTATTTTTTAAATAATGAAATACACCATGGGGAACCACATTGGATATACATATGTTATATTTTCACACCCATATAATTTCCTTAGCATGGTCATCACCATCCTAACTCCAAGTCTAAACTGACTCATAGAGATATTCTTAGCAGGGTCCATAATAACCTAGTTACCAAATTCCAACCACATAGCTAGGGTATCCATCATATTATGTTTATTATCTCATGAAATAATGGAGTTTAGGTCAATTTAAGGCATGGAAATCTTTTAGTAAGACTCAAATTCAATTGGGGATATCTAAGCAATTTTCCTTGGATTATGTTCATCAATCAACATGCCTTTGTCCACTTCAACTACTTTGAAAATAGGACCAAGAACATCAATGAAATGAAGTACCTTTGGTTTAGTAGCTACATAGTGAAGTCCAGTCATTTATATGGCCATAATGTCATCATAAATTCTCTTTACCTGGGAGGATCATTTCTTCTTCCTTGGTGATAACTAGCTGGTTTTCAATTGTCTAGAATAATTTGGAGAAATTATTATCCCTTGCATTCAAAGAATTAACTACAAACTTGATGTCCTTAAACACTCAACATTCTG
Organism: Torreya grandis; assembly: GCA_037957365.1. Lineage (NCBI taxonomy): Eukaryota > Viridiplantae > Streptophyta > Pinopsida > Cupressales > Taxaceae > Torreya > Torreya grandis. Next base: position 432,903 of record JARHVA010005464.1, on the reverse strand, counting down.
TGTTTGAGGATAGATGTAGTTCAAGCTCTTACTTTGAAATATGTTTATGGACTACTATTTCTATAATTACAATCAAATTATCTCTGTGTAGATAATAATCCAACTCTTCAGGCTCAAACCAGTGAATTTAGGGACAAATTATGGATATCCATACACTCTTAAGTATTTTTGGATGCTTACATATATATATAATGGTGTAATGTAGGTTTAAAATATGTTTTTTGGTAACTTAGATCAAATTCAGATCATGCATTTATACCTTTCGTATGCAAGGGTCCAAAAGATCTTTGAATATGATGTGGATGCCCATATGGCATCTCTATGTCATGCTACTCATTTATTTAAAAATGTGAAAATTTTCATTCTTAGACATGTGTCATTACCTCATGAAATCTTGAATCTTGATCAAATTTAGAACATTGATTTTTTAAGAAGTCCTCTAGCCTTGAATCTCTCTACGGAAGTTGATATTTAATCTGGGCTTATGAGAGTGTGCCACTTGGTAGGTATGTGGGATCTTTGTGTACCTTATAAATAGTATCCATAACCTTAATGATTTCATTCCATGTGGTAACTTTCCATGCAATCAAGTCCCTTTGACTCATTGAATTGCTTCACACCATTGATCTTGATCATCAAGATCAAATGCAAGCAATTGATCTTCATCCACGAGATTAAACTTGCATCATTGATCTATTGATTACATGATCAAGTGTGGACCATTGATTTGAATATTTATATATAAGCTCACACACAAGACATTTATTTTCTTAACCATTCACTATGATTATAACACTTGTCATCTTAGCATTCTATCTCAAGATCCTTGACTTGTTAACTTGATGCTCATCATTAGATCTATTTTGCTCAATTAGATGCACTCTATTGATCTTGATTTGTTGACCTCAGGTTTCAATGAAAATCATTGATTTTATATTTGAGCTCATGATATTTTTCCATTTGGTGATGCCACATGCTCTTAGATTTGCCAACAATGAAATAAATGAAGGAAGGATTTGGATATATAGTGGCTTAGGGTAAATTTTAGACTAAGGTTTTAGATGTGTTAATAAACATGATTAAAACTTAGGATAAAATTTTAAATAAGTCTAAGATATAATAAAATATTCAAATGTAAATTTGAATCCCTTTCAAAATGAAACTTAGACTAAAGAATTTAGGCTAAATTTTTTAACACCATTTAAACATGGATTTAATCAATTGACTAACGACCAAAGGTTAACAAAAGGGTTGAGTTAGAATTAAAGAATAAAACCCTAAACATTATTTATTCAAATGAAAATCCATTAAACTTTTAACATGGAAAAATAAGAATCAAACATTAGCAACATTAGATAAAGTCAAAAAAAGATCATACTATCATGTCAAATGTAAGCTAGAGCAAAACATGATGTTCAATAATGGACTCTGATCAAGTTGAATGTTTGATTTATAACACAAATTTGTAGAATTTGAATAAGGGTCCTCATTTTTAGAAATGGGGATATGTTGACCTCAAAAATACCATCAATTAATAATAGGTAGAAGGCCCCAATGTTAGACTAGATAATGGTTGATGTGGGTCAAGGACATAGGATCTATGCATCAGCAAATGAACACCAAGCTAGGCACTAGGAAATGGTCATTGAAACCCCATGTATGATTGATGGATTTTCTATAATAGTATTATTTGACTATAGAAACTTATAATACTTTATTTAGACTTATATTGTGGACCATTGTGGATTGGTTACTACTAGGTATTTGGAGAGTTATGCGGTAGAGTTGGCCATAGAGGCCAAGATATTTCTTATCTCCTTAGTGAATAGTTGTGTTTTATACCTTGGTGTCCTTTTCACCATGGTGGATTTTCATATTAAACCCTTAGACACCTATCAATTTATCTTCATAATGGATTGGATTATGAATCATAAAGCCAAGTTGGATTCCCATGATAATATTATTGAGTGTGTCTATGACCATCGAACTCCTATGGTGATATTTGGGGTTGAGAGACTCATTTCCCTTCACATGATTTCTAAAATGAATTTCAAGAAAATCATATGAAATGGTTGTCAAATGTTTGATATCATGGTGAGTGATAGGTCTTAGGAGTCACATAAGGATTTTTTGGATGATGATCTCATTCTTTGGGATTTTACTGATGTGTTTCTAGATGTATTTCTAAGAATGCCCCCTCTAATAGAGATTGATTTTTAGATTAACCTGATACCTAAGGCTAAGCCATCTCAAAAAAATTATATTAGATGACCATCCTAGAGCCATGTGAGATAAAGATGCATCTTGAGAAACTTTTAAAGAGTGGCTTAATTCATCTTAGTGTGCCCCCATGGGGAGCACCAATCATCTTCATGAAATAAAAAGATGCATCCCTTCATTTGTGCATTAATTACCATCAGTTGAACAAGGTAATGATTAAGAATCATTATCCCTTGCCTAGGATCGATGACATTTTTGATCAAATCTAGGGATGCAAGGTGTTCTCCAAGATAAAATTTCAATTTGGATACCATTAATTGCATATCACAGAGTCAAATATGCATAAAATTGCATTTCAAATATGGTATGGGTATTATGAGTTTAAAATTGTTCCTTTGGTTTGAAAAATGCCCCAATATTGTTCATTAGCCTCATTAATGGAGTGTTTCACTCTTACTTACACCATTTTGTGTTAGTATTTCTTGATGTCATCTTGAACTATTCATAAAAATGAAGAAGACCATGAGGACCATTTGTGAAAATTCCTTTAGGCTTTGAGATAAAATCAATTGTTTGTAAACTTGTTGAAGTGTGATTTTGTATAATTATAGGTGAAATACCTTGAGCACATCATCTCAAGGGAAGGTATTTCATTATACCCCATGAATATTAGTTCCATTATGGAATGGTTAACACCCATAAATTTTGTAAAGTTTTATATCTTCATGGGATTGGTAAGATGTTATCGACACTTTATGGAGAAATTTTCTCACATTGTGAATTCTATTACTTCACTTCAGAGGAAGGAAAATAATTTTGTATGGTAAGTAGAGTGTGATGAAGCTTTTAAGTTACTGAAATATCAACTCACTAGTGCTCCTATTTTGGATGTGCCTAATCCTATAGGGGAATTATTTGTTTTTATTAATTCATCAAAGGAAGGGTAAGGATCTATACTCATGCAAGATGTCAAAGTTATAACATGTGAGTCTTGAAAACTCAAGGATTATGAGTTGAAATATTCCAAGTTTGATCTAGAATTTATAGCTATTATTCATGCTTGCCTTAGGTTGTGACAATTTTTGTTTGGTCATCACTTTATTCTAAAAACATACCACTTGAGTTTGTAACATCTATCCAATTAGCCTAACCTCAATGCACATCAAAGGCATTGGATGGAAATATTATTATAATATGATTGTGAGTTTTTGTATATTAAAGGAAAGGAAATCATGATTGTTGATGCCTTGAGTAGGAGGAATCATGAGTTAGAAATAATGAGATTATGTATAGACTTAAGAATTCAGATTTTGGAGTAGCTATTGGAGGATAAACTCTACAAGTAGCTGAGAAAGATGTTTTATTATGATTTAAATAAAAAGTATATTAAAAGACTATTATCTTGACCTTGATGCCATTTTACACCACAAAGGTAATATATATGTTCCTATAGTGGGTGGTTTTCATGAGCTTATTTTTTTGAGTCATGTAAAGCTGCTTACAAAGCACACACTAGCGTTAAGAATATGCATGTAGTTAAGGTAGTTATACCATTGTACCAATTTTAGGCATAACATTACTGATTTTTTAGCTCATTTCCTATATTGTTAGAGGGTAAATACCAAGCATCAACATCCAATAGGATTTTTATATCCTCACAAGAATCGAAAATGTAAATAGGATACTATCTTTGTGGATTTGAATGTAAGCTTTCCTACCTCATCATATCATCATGATTAATCATGGTCAATATGGATAAGCTAACCAAAGTGTCTCACATTTCCCCATTAAGAGTAACTACAATGCCACTTTATTGGAGAGAGTCTTCTTAAATGACATTGTTTGATTACATGAAATTCCCCATATTATTATTTTTGATAGATATCTAGTTTAGAATTTGCACTTCTAGACTTTGTTATATAATTCATTGGACATGTAACTCAATTTTAGTACTTCTTACCATCTCGAGACTAATGGATAGAATGAGAAAATCAATTTGGTTATTGTTGATAAGTTTGATCTCATAAGTCAAACTGTCACCCCTACAATTTGAAACTTTGATTGTCATGTTGGTTCCCTATTTATTGTTATGTTTTCCTTGTAATATCATTAAAATGCTCATACAAAACCTTGATTATCAGATTTTAAGGTATATTTGATGAATTTAAGGTTTTGGTCATCATGACCATGTGCTTGTTGAGCTACCTCTTGACTAGTTTCATGGTGTTTCATGTGATGATAAGGAGTATAGATAATATTAATAGGTCTCATGGATTTTTTTAAATTCATCTCATGATGTACAATTGATCAAATTGGTTGGTGATATGTTTGACTAACTTTATGATCCAATTTACTGTATTTTGGGTCACTTTATGGATTTTAGAGTAGGTTTTACATGTTAATGACAATATAATATTAGAATAAGGACATGGTGTACTTTTAAGTCATTAAAAGGTATTATTTATATATTTTTAGTATTTTCATCAGGTTTCTCAAGTGATTTTAGTAGTTTTAGTGCCATAAAGGCTTATTTTGAGGTTATCTATATAGTTATTCAAGGTAAAATTGAAATTAAATAATATTAATGACCTCATTTGTCGATTAAAAATTCAAATACTTATGTTTGAGTTTTAGGTGTCAAAATGAATAAAACTGACTTATTTCTCATATCGACCACTTTGGTAGCTCTAGGAAGGCCATAAATTTTTACTCAGTACAAGCAAGAGAGAGAGAGAGAGAGAGAGAGAGAGAGAGAGAGAGAGAGAGAGAGAGAGAGAGAGAGAGAGAGAGAGAGAGAGAGAGAGAGAGAGAGAGAGAGAGAGAGAGAGAGAGTTGGGTCCAAATATATTTGGAAATAATAGGGACCCTAATGAAATTTAATTTAGTAACATTGGTTGTAAAATTAATTACCATGTATTTATGAATAATTGCTAAGAGTGTAAGGGGGTCACTATGTCCTAATCATCTAGACAGGGTCCAAGTTTGTCTCTATTTAATCACTTTAGAGATTGATGAATAAAAATGGTTTTAGGGGGATTATTTTAGGGTCAAATAGGTCATTTTTCATGTTGTAATAATCAAATAATTTGTCTTGATAATGGGTCTTGTGACAAGAAATTGGTTAACTATCTTGAACTTGAGATTTGGTAATTTTCAAGCATTTTTGATATATTAGTTGATAGCATTCACGTTTAAAGGTTTATTGGTTTATGTTTCAGGTAAAATACACCTATTTAATCTAATATTTTTTTTTTATGCCTTCATCTTGAGGTAGCTTAAGTTAGATAGGACCTTTCACAATGAATAGTTTTAGGTCTAATGAGCTTATAATGTATAAAATCATCTCAATGAGGTTAGAATTATAATGGGGAGTTGATATTGAGTGAGTTTAGAAAGTGATAAATTATGGCTTCAACTTTAAAGGAAATTCCATGGATGGTCTTAGGACTATGCTCCTTGGGCTCAAAATCTCTCTTGTAGGCCTAATGAGTAGGCTAGAAGGACATCATGGAAGATTATAGGAGCTGTGAGGAGTTAAAAAATAGTTATATTTATCTCTAAGGTCATGATGTTGTTTTATAATTCTCATAATAGTCTTCAAGATGACTAGTGTCACTATGAGAACAAATGATCTCTTTAGAGTGTATAATGCCTGAATAACATCAAAGGACTATATATGACTGTGTCACTAATATTAGAGACCTCCAAGGGACTTGGTACCTTTGTAAATGTGTTTATGAGATGTAAATATTAATTTTCAAGGTGATATAGGTCCCTTTAATGAATTATCATGCTCATAGGGATACCAAATTACATCAAAACCATTCAAAAAAAACTTCTTATAATCCCTATTTAGCAGATTCTAAGGTAAGTTAGTAGTTTTTAAGGTAAATACCATATGTTTATTTCCATACTTATCATCTCCTTGAGTAATTATTCAAGTGGATGAAAGGGTAAGTTAGGTTCAATAATCACTTTGGGATTCATATTTTTCAACTTCCAACAATTTCACATACTCCTCTTAGTCCATACAAATAATAGAATATGCACCTAAAACCATGTATTTTGTAACAATTAGTAGTGTTTTTAGGCAACATGAGGAGTTTGTGTGAAGGTCAAGGAAGTTGTATTAATTGGGTATGATGGATGAATTAAGAAATAATGACTTAATGTTATAGATAAAAAGGGGATTATCAAATTGAATAAAAATGCTAAAATGGCCACAAATAACCATATAGGTGAAAACACAATCAAGTTTAAGGTGCACTATGAGCAACACAATGAAAAAGGTGCAATGTGAGATTGTATGATAGGTGAGATGAGATAAATGAATTATATAGAGTGTAATTAATGAACTTTGGATATTGAGTCAACTCTACCTCTCTTTTATCTATATGTATAGAGTCCTAAAAGGACATAACATACACCTATAGTCAGTGATAATTTAGGACTATTTCAAGACGCATCATATGAGAATCATAGGATTTTAATTAAGAATTTTAAATGAAATAAATGTTTTTAAATTTAATGTATTTGGATCATAAATTAATTATAATGTAAATCTATAGATATAACCCAAAAAAATTATAATATACATCTACAATGAGGTAATTGAGCCTAGGTGATTTTAGTGGACAATGAGATGAGGAGTGCAACGATGGTTTGAATTTGGATGGAAAGTCAACACACCAATATATATATATATATATATATATATATATATATATATATATGAGTTTATAAGTTTTATATAAGGTCATTAATATCCTTTTAAATAAAAATATCTCTCGTAAACACCTACAGTCAAGCCTTAATAGTAACCTACAGTCAAGAAAGGAAACAACATAGTCAGCTACGTACTAGACATTTGAAGGAGACTTGTGTGAGGGAAAGGAGATTAGAGGTTTAGATATATTCTTTAGGATAATAAGGAATATTAAATAAATTTAATAATACCTAATTAATGTCTTAATATAGTCATATAGTTCCTCATATAATCTAAGAGTAGAAGATATAACCAAACAATTAATTTACACCTACAGTCAACCTTTACAAAGTAAGAAGAGTTTGACAGAGGTTACAGTTGGTATTTAATGGAAATGAGTTGGAGAGATGAAGTTTAATGGAATGATATTTAGTTTCTATAGTATTTGTCTCAATTTAAAATTTCTTGGAAGACCATAAACTTAGTCACAAACTTAGTTTACACATAGTCTATTATAAACCTATAGGCAAAATGAAAATAGTATTTTTTTTCATTATTGAGATTGAATGTATAACAGTGTCAAGAGAGTTTATATGACTCAATTAAAACCTTTCATGAAGTTTCATATACTTAATAATGGTATATAACATAGTTCATGAAGCTTTAGGGTCAATAAGCCCAACTTACACTAAAACCCTCAAAGGTGAAGTTTAAGGTTTGTGACCTATTTGGAAGGTCAAATTTTACAAGACATGTCATAAAAGGCCTAAAAGGTTAGTTAGTATTGTGAGAGAGTATATGATAGGAATATTTTGATATATCATCTTGAATTATGAGATATAATCTACCTTGAACTTTGAAAACGTATAGTCTAAGACACAAAAATTTGTGATAGAGTATAGGATAAGCTTATAGGTTAAACAATGAAGAGAAAGGTTTATTAAAGGAAATAAGGAAGTGAAGAAATAATAAAAGGATCATGAGGAGTTAAATACGTGATATATAAGGTCTTAAAATTTTAAATAATAATGGAAAGGAGAAAATATAATCCTAGGGTCAAGAACACTAGTATGAATATAAACCCTAGGCATGATGGAGAGACATTATAGGGGATATTGAGGGAAAAAAATATGATAATTAAAATTATATAAGGTCAAAATTAATGTTTAAAACCTCCCTAAAGTGTTTTAACTAAATAAAAAAATCTAGAATTCTAAAACAAACTCTTTTCCTCTCCTCAACTTCACATAATGTAGTCTGCCTAGCCAAGGAGGTACCTTCTTATGCTCATAACGGTATAAAAAAATTTCATGTAAGTCTAATATATTTGGAATTTTTAGGATACCTTGTTAAATTATATATTTTTTCATTTATTTTCTATTTTAGGCCCTATCTTTTATGAACTATTGTCAAGAAGTTGAGCCACACACAGGCTGCCAGAAAAGCCAATTTTGAATAGTTTATAGAAATTAATCTCCAAATCACATAAAATTACCTGAAATGATTATAAAAACTCCTTAAAATTTTTATATATTACAAATATGCTCTCACCATGGTACTTGTCTATACTTTCACCTATACAAATTTAAGGAAAATTGTACTTTTACAAGTTTTTGATGTAGAAAGGGGGTGTTAAAGTGTGTAAAAGGATTAAAAACCATTTTAAGAGGTGAATTTTGATGTATTTAACATATCCAAGTCCAAAAAAATTTAAAATATAACTTGTAAGTGCTCAAACAAACCTAATATTTTAAGGCAATCCAAAACAAGCTTAAGAAAGGTTAGTTTTTTGGCCATTTCATGGTTTGACTACTTTCATAAGGTTAAAGAATCCAAAATTTGGCATGGAGGATGTTCTTAGGCTAGTTAAAGTTAATAAAACACTTTTTTCTAGTTTCAAACATGGGGGTGGTTATTTTGGGTAAAATTTTCTTTCTAGGCTTAGGAGGCCTAATATATATATATATATAGAGAGAGAGAGAGATACTTACACTTGGATATGGATAATTAAATTTTTTATTGAGTTGTAATGGGATAAAGGGTACTAAAAAAAGTGATAATTTTACCCATAAATTTTTCTAGACAAGGAGCTTTACTAAATTTTAGGGCTATAAGGATTGAGTGTAAAAGCAAGAAAAGTGAGCAAAATTATATATTTTGGAGGGTTTGATGACTATAAATGCCCATTTTTAAGTCTAAATTTATTTTTTAAAAGCCTTACATGGAAGGATTTTTCTTGGTTTAATTCAAAACCTAATTCTCTCTCTTCTACCCCACTTTTGCATAAGGAGTTAAGTGATCAAAGCACTAAATTGATGCATGCAGGATCTTCAAATATATTTATTGAGGTTCCTTATCATATACCATGCCACTTGAAAGATAATAAAAAACTATAAGTTTGGTTTGAAGAAGGTTTCAAATGCTAAAATTGTCTCTAGGACTCATAACAAGACCCTCCTTCCTTCCAACACCTAGTCAAATAGGACAAAGTCAAATCAATTGAATAAGTCTTCTAATATCCTAAGAAAGATGGAGAGACCTCATAACTTGTTGGATAAGGTTTATATGGACCAAATTTAAATTTTAGGTCAAATTAGGGTAACCCTAGGTAAATATTGACCTTTGGGTGTTTTAGGAGGTCTAACATTATGTCACAAGGTGTTTTATAGGTTAATTAATGTCATTTGATGTTATACTAGCCTTGGTCCTCATTCATTTTGGTCCTTTTAGTCATTTTAGGTTATTTTAAGGTCAAAAAGGTGGTATTTAATGAGTTTTACAGATTTATTAGGAATCATGAAGGTTAAAAAATGTGATGTCACATCTCATGTGTCCTTAGAGGTCCTAAGTAACTAAAACCAATTGAAAAGTGGTAGATTCCTCATAAAAATGGTAGTTTTCTTGAGAGAAGAGAAGAAAATGGCACTTGTATGGCTCATTGGGAAGTGTCCCACATGGGAAAATATCATGGTATGTCTCTTAAACTTTCCCAATTTTAGTTCCATGTTTGATGTGCTTTAGAAGTGTCATTTTTGGCTGAAAAGTATTTTGTTTCTTTTGCACCCTTTTTGGCAAGTAGAAGTGACCTATAGGTTTGTACTTGGTATCGTTATAAAAAGAGGTTTAAAAAAAAATGATTTTAGGGGTATATTATAAAATAATTCATATTCCATTTTATGTTTTGTTGTAGAGGAATGGTGTCCTGAGATTTATGAACCATCCCTAAGAAGTTGACCTTTCAAATCTACTTACTAATATGTGTACCCTATAGGTTTTGCATTATTTTGAGAATTTATGTACAAATAATATATTGATATTGGTTCCAAAATATTTTTACTCCCCCTTATAATGTTTTACATTCTTAGTTTCAAGTTTAAAGTTGATTTTATGGGCAAATCATCTCAAGTTTGTAGACTGGTCTTATATGGGATGATAGTCTTATATTCACCATTTCCATATTTTCATGCCTTTTTAATGGTTTTATGGGGTTGTTTTAGTGTAATTTATATGATTTAAAGTTTATATTTACTCCTTATTCGCCTTTAATTTCCATTATTCAAAGTAATTCTCATGAGTGTAGTTATAAAGCACCATACAATCAAATTTTGTTCACTGTTTGCTTGCAACCATGGTGAAATACATGCATGAAGCCTATAAAATAGGTTAAAAAAGGTATGTTGAATGTTTTTAGGTCCCATTTTATGCTTTATAAGCATGAAGTGGTGAATAAATCCTTCATTTGATGTAATAAAGAGGGACTAAGTAGTCATATATCACATTCTCACTTAGTCTACCATAAACAACTCACCTACACGTGTTTTAAAAGAAAAATCATGTTGGAAATAGTTGTTGGAAATGATAAAGGTACTTGAAAATGTAAATAATCCATTTTTAATCCTTGATATGGGACTATAACTTAAGTGGATGCAAATTACAATGCTATTGTCCATATTTACACCTTACTACCTATATACACTAAAATGCAACCCATAGGTGGCCTTTGATAGTAGGATGAGGTAGGATATGGGGGTTTGAAGCATGATGAACACTATATTAGAGTCATAGGGTATTAACAAGGTAATATTACACTCATTTTATGGGTTATTTTGACAACTTGATATGGGAAATCCTTCAAAACATTATATGACTGAGTTTAAATCGATTGTCCTTAAAGAATGAAAACAGAGGTCCTAAAGGTTCTTTTAGACACCCTATAACATGTTGGAAAGAATTTATAAAGCATAAAAATAGGTTTTTTTTAAAAATCATATATCATAGAGAGGATCCATGCCAAATATTATGGTTAAATAGTAAGGAGAAGATGAAATTTTAGAGCCTACAAGTTGCCTAAAAAATAATGAATTTAAGCATTATCAGCTATAGGTCTGAGTCTAATAATAACTTCTACATCTAAAATTTACAATTATTGACCTTTTAAACATTTTTATATTGTTTAAAATGGTACAAAAGAACATTTTTGATCTAATAAATCATCAAAAAGACTCATAATATATGTTTGGACCCTTATACCCACTTTTAATCTGTACAGGTTGCCCAAAAAGCCCACATATAGGTAGACAGTGAGCTAAGCTTGGTGTTTCAGTGGTATTAGAGCCCATCTAAGGTGAATCACTAGCATTATTATAATATAGGTGGTTATAATGTCTCCAAAGGAATATATAAACATCATACCCAAGTCTCAAGAGGCTATAAACACCTACAACATGGTCAAATTGCAAGGTGTCTTAGTCAACAGGCAGTGAGTGGAAAGGAGTGTGTCTAGGTGTTTGAAAGCATGAATATGAAGTATATAGGTGAAAAATAATTATAAATGAATATATTGGAACATTATAGTTCATGGATACTATTTTTATGTCAAAGCATGTGTTTTTCACCTACAGGTAGAGTCCCTAAAGTAAAAAAACACAGTAAGGTAGGGTACGTAGTTAACTAGTATTGAAAGTTTTCAAACTCAAAAATGTGAAGTGAAGAAATAAAATTTATTTAATTTTTATAATAAAAATTTATTTAGGATTATACATTGTCTTTAATGCCTAACTATCATTCAAAACACCTACAGGGGCTACTATCATAGCAGAACATAGTAAAAAAGGAGACTTGGTCTTGTACATTCAAGAGTATGAAGGGTGCTTGAGGGGTCAGAGTGTTAGAATATATATTTGAGAAACTATATTATGGATTTGATATTAGACATAGGTATATTACATTGAATATAAGCAAATATAGGAGCCCAAACAAGTAACTCAGTGCTTATAAAAACCCTATGCATACAATCTACCTTAGAAAGAGTCTATCTTGGTTTTTACAAGTTTGAGAGGTCTACGCTTAAGACTAAGGGATAAAAATTTGTAAAAAACATGTTTTAAACTTGATTAATCCTATAAAATCCTTATATTTAATGATAAAATAGGGTAAGTTCCTCCTATTTTGTCTTAAATAGGGGGTACTTTCCCTTATACAAGACTGGTGGGTTTTGGTGAGTGAAGTATAAAAGATGAACTAGGGGATAAGGGTACCTAGTTATAATATGTGAGATATTTAAAAATATATAAAAAAACATGAAGGACACCTCAATAAAGTATTAAAATAAGCAAGAGGGTTTAAATACCAAAGTTTACAAGTAGGCTTGTCAAATACATTAAGGCCTAGAAGCCAAATAGAGAACCATCTTCATTTTTTGTGTGGATTTATATTTATAACCCATAGATGAATTATTATGGGGGTCACTATATAGGTGTTTGATCCTTTTGGATGTATGGAAAAACATTAGAAGTCATTTTGATCTCTAAGGTGTAATCAAGCTTGCTAGACAAGATTCAAGCCTAGGGCCAAATGAGGAATCATTCACAACTCTAGCATGAGACGAGAATTTCCATTAATTTGAGAATGTATACAGGGAAATAAAATATGTTTTAAAACTATTTATAAGTAAATTAAATCTCAAATAAACTATTTTTGGTGCAAAGACAACTTAGGCATGCAGGAAAAGAGGAAAACAAGCTTGATAGGTCAAGTTTTAATGCTCATATCTTTCACGAGAAATTGCATGGAGGCCAGACGATTTTGGTAAATTTATTAGGGGTAATCAAAACAAAATTATTTTAATTTTTATATAACTCTAATTTCATAATTTTATGAATGAACCTTAAGAGGTCAAATAGGTCTAAAACCCTTCAAAACCCTTGCAAATGACTAGTTTGTGATAATGGAGTTGGAAAGCTAATATGGTTGAATATTTTACTCATGAAAGTGATTTAAAATTGTATAAGACTCACTCAATATACTTATCATGATTTTTAGTTGTATGGAATTGTAGGGATGGCGTGAGAAACAAGGTATTTTTGGCCATTTTTTATGTTTTTTAGGTCTTAGAAATATTCTAAAGATTAAAAAAACTTTAAGAGGAATATTTATAATTTTTATAACTCTCCATGTTCATTTAATTCCTTATAAAAAATTATAAGTGTGTAAACAAATAGTTTCATCTCAGCTAGTCAAAATTGGCATATTGGACAAGCTAGTGAGAAGGGTGGAAAATTTCAAGTGAAGTAATTTCAAGGTGTCCCTAATGATTATAAGGAAATGGAGGGTATTTAAAAAAATTATACACTCCATATAATTTATTTTAATTGGAAACTAAAGCCAAATTTGAGGACAAGTGTGCAGGGTACATGAAAGAGAGGTTATTTAGATTACAAATGATGATAGCTCCTTTTTAGGTGATTCTAGAGGACCAATCCTACAACCAATACATGGAGAGGTATTTATGATATCCTACCCAATTCATCTCAATAATTTAACCTATCCTTAATTAGTTATGAGGAAATCAAATAGGGTCAAACATGAAGGCAATTTTTCTAAGCCAGTCAAGGAGTTTTCTTACCACTTTTCATGAAGTTTATGCCTTGAATTGACACTTGTGTTTCCTAAAATTTCATGGTTTATCCCATATCCTCTTCTCATGCAAAATCAACTAATGTTATCATCTTTAAAAGTGTCCTTGTGACTCTTTAACTTCTATCTTCTCCCCTCTTTCTCAATTTCTATAAGAGCTACCATTTTGGCCTTTATAACCTAATACCACACCAGGTATGGTGAAGCCCTACTATTTTTGACATTTTAATTATCTTATAAAATAAATTAAATATAGTTTTAATTTCATATATCATCTTGTTAAAGTTTTTAAATAGATGTATAGTGAATGGTTAAGATATATTCATTTATCCTTGTTTTCTCTCAATCCTTCGATGTTTGATGCAAGTGATTCCATGCCTAGTAGGTCATATGAAGTGTTGTGAAGTTTATGTACATGTTATTAAGTGTATAAGTAACTATTAACATCTAAAATATTATATATGTTTCCACTTATCTTGGATATTGTTCATATATGGCACCTTCATATTGAAATACTGATGCCAATGCATTCTAAGACTCTTAAATTAGTGTTGTGTGCCTTGTCTCAAAGTGATGGAGTAAAATATTCCTATGGTAAAAATATTGGTTCATTACCCTCTATAATAGGTTTCATTTCATGCAAACGCTATCCCTTTTCTCCATAATCAATTAGTTGGTATAGGTGAAAGCATTTCAAGGCACATCTAGGGAGCTAGCCCTTTATTCTAGAGATTCATCTCACCAAATTGACTACCCATAACAATTGAGATGTTTACATTGTAACACTTAGATGAGGAGATATAATGCATCTCCTCAAAGGTTATAAATCCAATTGACAATAATTTATGTGGAGAGAGTAATGAATACTTGACTAAACTTTTAAGGCCTATTTTCAAGGAAGTGGCTTCTTCACCAAGAATATAGGGGTATACAAGCAAATATATAGGATATTGTATTGGTTAAAGACTAAAAATAAATTATAATTACTTATTTAACCTTCTAATCATCTCCCTCAACCTCTATACCACTTTTGTGGAAGGATAAAAGAGATAATCAAGGGAGTGTTATGTAATAATTGAGGAAAACTAAGTGGAGGTCACATTTGCCTATTTTTGGCTGCCTTGTCTCTCTATCTCTATCTCCTTTTCTCATTATCTATATATGTAAGCCTATGTTTAACATTTTAAATGATCCTTAACTTTAGTTGTGTCAAGGTCATTCTCAACAAAATACTTGTACTTGCCTTTTTTTAATGAGTAAGATTGAATTCATGCCTCAATGCTTGTGATTAGTGTATGTTCATGGTTAGTTGATGAATGACAATGATAGTGTATAATTTATTTCTTCTTTTCCTTTCTACTTTACCTAATTTCTTATCTTTATTCATCCTTATAGGTTTAATAGATTTATTTGATCATCTTGTATGTATAACAAGTTTGAGCTTTCCTTACTGTCTTTGAGAGACCTATTGAATAGTTGTCTTAGATCATGCATCAAGCTGACCCTCTATGTAAAATATTAATGTTTTAAGACCTTAATTTGAGAATTTAAATTAGTTTCATGCATCTATTCATCATTCTTAGTGCATATTAGACAAGTGGAGGACACATTTTGGTGTATCACCTTAGTTAAGTAGGTTTTCCTTGTAGTTTACCTTCTTCCCTTTTCCCTTGCAAGATAGTAGTGTAGAGTAGAGAAACTAACTGATACATTAAGGGGAGATAGTCCTTATAATCTAGATATTCAATCCATCTATTAGGCCACCTATATCCTAGGATTTTCTCCATGTTACTTTAGACTGTGAAGGCTTGAAACTACATTCACAAGGGTGCAAGTCTAGTAGATAACAATTCTTCAAGACATAATTTGCATGTATTTTATGTACCAACAATCTCATTGGGAAAACTATTTGTATATTTTTGAATTTGATTATAATAATAGATATCATAATTCAATCAACATGACACCTTTCTAGGCTTCATATGATAAATCCTTTAGAACTCCATTGAGTTGGGATTGACTTGAGGATAGAGTCATGATTTGTATTTCTATGTTAGAGGACATGGAGTGGATAGTTAAGATTAGACAACACCTTGATACTACTAGGGATTGATAAAAGAAGTATGCTGATGCAAATAGGATTGGTCAGCATTTTAATGTTGGTGATAAGGTATTATTGAAAATTTAACCTAAAAAGAGCCCTATCTATTACGTAAAATGTTCAAATTTGGCACCTCATTTTTTAGGGCCATTCAAGATCTTGGAGGCTATTGGCATAGTATCTTATCAATTGGATTTTCCACCTATCCTATCTTATGTTCACAATGTATTTGATGTATCAATTTTGTATTAGTAGGTACCTAACATTACACATGTATTATATTTAATGGCCTTGTAGGTCAATACTGATAGAGATTTAGTTTTAGATCTTGTAAGGATTACAGTGTATAGGATAGTGGCCCTTTAAGAGAGAGAGATAGACCAAGTCAAGGTCTAATGGGATAAATATGATGAATCAATATCTACTTGGTAAGATGATGCACCATTCAGGGTTCTATACCCTCACTTCTTCTATTTACTTCTAGGAGGATGTATGCATAAGTGGAGATGGGTGTAAGGGCCCATTTTGCATAGTGATCATTGCATAGTGATCATCTTTGACATTTGATGACTATGAGATTATGGAAAATCTAACTTTGACTATGGATTTATGTTTTTAGGTCACATCTAGCTGAGGCATGCAAAGATTTTATGTATACTTATCATGTGTTAGTAAGCATGATAAATATCTATTATAAATAATGTATTAATTATTTATGAAAGTAAAAATTATGGAATTTCCTTTATACGATGTTTCTATATGTAATTTGAGTATGTCCATGAGATATGTTAACTTAATGATGTTTGAATCATTACTCGTAAGCTTGTAAACTAGTAATTACATCTGTATAATGCTATATGCATCTCTCGATGTGGAGTATGTTATTTTTTGATAGGTTGGTTTCTTATAATTGATTTAGTGCACTATTTTGATTAATTATGTAGATTTGGCTATTAGGATAGATTAATTTGATGTGTGCATTGAATGTACAAGAATATGTTAGGGACAATGAAGGAAAGAGACTATGACAAACATGGTTATATCACTAAAATCCTTAGTTTATACCTTAAACACTTCTTAAAACCCATTCTAATTATTTGGTTGTCTAAGATACCATTCATCCTCTCTTTCTAACTTAACATGTTATTTAGGTATAAAGTGTTTACTTTGGTTGGTGAAACTTATTCTCTCCTTGATTTAAGATCTTGTATCCAATCAGACCAATGCCTATAATGTCTAGGGGTCGATTAAAAGATCTTTCCATTTATTTACTAAGTCTATAATCAAGTGGGAAAGAGGTAAGTGAGTCTAGGAAGCAACTATAGAAGCCTATAGAGCCACCATATGAAATTGTGAATGTGGAAAAGAACATCCCTTAATGAGGCATGAGATGGCATGTAGAAGGTAGTTGGCTAATTCTATGACATCGATATATAGAATTCAAACTCTCCATTTTAAGGATTGTTTCTCAATTTGAAAATAATAGACAAAGGAGAAAAGAAAAATATAAGTACAATGAGTAGGAATATATAGTTAAGAGGTTTGAGCCTTAGACAACTAGTGGATAGCATCTAAAAGGTCTTAGATTCAATAAGTGGACTTTTTATTAACTTATTTATAGCTTATTTCCTTTGAACAAAAATAATTTTATTTATTTTGATTGATCTCTTGATCAATGGAGAATAATACCACTTAGATTATTCTAACTATTTTATTGTATTTTCCATGGTTTGCATTGGACACCATGTAGTTTCTTTCCCATATAAGGGATTTTGTGAGGTTGTGTTCCTCCTTACATGACTAGAACATTTTAGCTTTCTTACTTGAATGTCTTGATGTTGTTGTGACACTATATAATGGTTATCTGTGAGAAACATTTTCATGGTGGTATATTTCCAAGCCCTCCCATAATGGGAATCATGGTAGATTTATTTACCATCCCATGATTATCATGGTGGTATACTATTACTACCTCCTATGTTGGGCATGGTGGTAAATTACTTAATCTTCCTAAGACTATTGGAAGAAAGAAAATAAATGAGGTATCCTCTTGTTATCCAATAAAATGGTAGGCCTTTTTTATGTTGTGAAATATTTCCTATTGTTTTTTATATTTATGAATTCTTAGCTTCACTTTAATGATCATTTGAATGTTTGTTTGATTTATATTTGGGACTGGGAGTCTCTTTGGGTGAGAAATGATAATATGACTATAGGTTGATGCATGGTCATTCTATTTTTTTATAGTAACCTTCATAGTTACTCCTACTTTCCTTTACAAATGATGTAAACATGATCAAAATTGGGAGTCTTGAGCTCAGGGGTGCTTAGAAAAAATTATTGATGATGGAAAAAGATTGGGCAGTGAGCTCTCTTTCTAATGGCCTATAGTTACTTGGGAGTGGAAAAGGACCATTATTTAATACTCAATGTTATTCCATTATTAAAAATCTCTAGAGTTGTCCCCCATGATTATGTAAATAAATGGATGAAATGGCATGCATTGATAATAGTAGCTAGCCTATTTGTAATAATCTAGTGTAAGTTAGTCTTTTATGTAATGATCCAGCTATAGGTGAGAACTTATACTATTTATATGTTGGAACCTCTTTTATAAAATGAGATGTATTTAGATGATGTATAATTTGAATGTAGATCCTTTTGTAAAATATTCATTATGTAAAGAAAGTTACTTAGGCCATATGGATTTGATAATAAAATGATAGCATGATTTACTTGCTTAAATATTTAGTGAGATCATCCTCTTGAATATGCATTGTGTCTCTTCTTATATTTAATTTTGATATATTTTTATTTAAACTCAAATAAATAGTTGTATGATTATTATTGGAAATAAAAATATAGATTTAATGTATAATCTAAATTTTGATGTTGTTTTGGTAAAGATATGTCATGTGGAAGAGTTACTTGATTGAATCATTGAGTAAGCTATTTACTATAGACTTTTCCTATAATAGGACTAACTAATATAAAAGAGAATTATAATATATTTGAGCTCTATTTTTATATAAATAACAAGGCATGTAACCTTAATGTTTGACTAAGGTCACGTTTGTAAGGATTAATTCATTAAATGAGAGGGTTATAAAGCACAACCCTTGATACTATGCTTTTACACTTTGTTATGTTGATACATCTATGTGTACCATAGGGTTTCTTAGTGTTCAAAGTATAATTATCATTTTATAAATCTATGAATTTAGAGTATGATTAGTAGGTCGTGGAAACTTGATGTCACCTATGGTAAAATAGTGGTAAAGATATGTATTGGTGTCCCACAAATTTATAATGAGTGGTGGTTGGGAGCCATCATGGTATATTCTTTGTGAATTGTAGATAATCTATGTTAATTCTTAGTTAATTATAGTCCAAATTTAAGCTAAAAACTATTTTAAGTGGATATTTATTATGAAGCTTAAACTATAGTGATATGGTGTAAAATTGGAGCAAAGAGAAGGGTAAGGCAGAAAAGAAGTGAGTGATTGCAAATTTTGTTTCAAATATCATAACAAAGAATCAATTATAACTGAGTATGCATTCAACTAATATATAATTCAATGTATCCTAATCTAAAATTTGACTATATACCAGGCAAAATTCAGAGGATAATGTAGAGTCACAAGTCAGAACTAGGTCTACTTTAAGGATTTACTACTATAATCAAATATCAATTGCACATCTAAATATAGATCAAAATTAAATGAATCAAAACATAATATCCTCCAACTAATCTAGCATATGTAAAAATTAAAAACCCTATGATTAGGAAATGTAACACAAAATTTAAATAAACTATTCAAATTCAAGACATAAAACTAGCAATTGAGAGAAAAGCTATATTAAAAATCGACATACCAAATGTGGACAATATTTATAGAATTCCTTGATTATATTAATTTCTTCAAGTCTATAAAATTTTCTCAAAAATCCTCTGCCCCTTTATAAGATAGTGATACATGCCTTCTATAGAAAGAAAAGGTAGTGCATCGGTTAGTTATAATATACAAGCATACAAAATATAAAGACAATTATCCTTAAAAGTTCTAAAATACACTTATTCTTCACAATTAGATTGACCTAGGGGAAATATGATAAGAGATTAGCATATGACTTACCAAAGAATATTCTTATCCTAGATATTAAAATGTTTATACAAAAGGAATATTAATTATTGGATGGGCCCATTATTGAAGGGTCCCCTTATTAATTCTATAGAAGCTCCTTTGCCTTTTGATGTTGGTCCTTGATGAGTTCCATGTCCATAGTTGGCTTCATTAGGAAAATTTATTTAGCATCAACCAAGTCATCCAAGTCTCAATCATCCTAGGCCATGGCTTAATTTATGCTCCTTACCTCTAAAATTTTCTCTTCTGCTATGAAAATCATGTCCAAACTTCTCCTATGGTCTCTACTAGATTGACCCTAGCTCTTGCTCATAACTAACTGCATGACCAAAGTGACCCTGTGTTTGAATTTAGAATCATCAATTATTCCAATTTTAGTGGTCTTGGTAGGATTTAACAACATTATTCCCAAGAGATACTCAATTTTGATGATCAATCCTATATCATCTATCAAAAGCCTATTCAAATTTCTTGTCTAAGTACCCAGACATTGGACCTTGTCCACTATTATTCTTAATATGCTATTCAAATGGGCTAAGTTGATAGTCTTGAACTTAGGAGTCTTATTCTTAATTAAAATTTTAGTGAGATACATAACTTGGGCCTCTACCTTTTTCCACTCAGTTATTAACTCCTTGGTTATTTCACCCTATGGCTTAGGGCATCCTACCTTAGCTTTATTGAATTCAAAAAATTAAGCATATCAAATAATGAAGCCCTAAACATGTCCATCATGGAGTCTAAGACTAATAAAATGGCTTGGTTTCTAGATTATCCTTCTCTCTTTCCAATTTTTGAATCCTCTATTTCATTACTTGGACTCTAAGCTTTGATTGAGTTGATTAAGCCTCAATCAAGCTCTCAACATCTTCTTCATAGATAGTGGCCTTATCAACCTGTTGACCTCCCACCGAGGTTAATACTACAAAGGGCTCCACCTTTTAGAAGGTGAATTAATTAACTCCCACTATGGATATCTTGGTGGTGACCCTTTCCAATCTAGTTGTTTCTAGATTAAATTGAAAAATGGTAGATGACCTTGTGAATTTCAAAGGTTCTAAGATCTCTACACCAGTGATGCTTGATTCTCTAAGAGCATCCATTTTCTTGATTTATAGTCCTAGAGTGACCATACTTTTCCTTTTTTATTTCTCCTTTACCATGTCCCTAATCCATGGCTTCATGTCATCATACACTTCAAAATTGGTAACTTTTGTCATGGCCCATGAATGGGAAAGAGAAGGGATCTTTTGTAATTTTTCATAAATGAACCAATCAAGGATGACTAGTCCATGAATGGGGAATTCATCACTAAATAGGTTAATTCACTAGTTGGGTGTGTGAGAGTCAACATTGGTTTTTTAGGTTTGAAAGTGACCAATGCCATTTCTAATTTTCTCTTATCCCTAAGAGATAATGGGATAGTAGCAAGAGCAAGCTCCTTTCCTTAATCTTGTCTAGGCTCTCCTACTTGGACTTGAGCTTCTTCAAACTATAATTCTTCCCTGTCACTATCATATTCCTCTATAAGTTATTTGAGATCACCTTCAAGTGTCTCATCTAGCTCTAAGGCAATCATATCTAAATACTTAATTGGGGAAGGTGTATTTTTTGGGAGTGTTGAAGATGAGGGCCCCTCCCTAGGTATTTCTTCTAATTTCACCTCTTCCAATTTCTCTACCATGGCCTTGTTCATATTTATTTTGCACAATCTACCATTGAGGATGTGGCTATGATTATTCTACTTGGGGTTGTTCCTAGGCAATCCTAGATGGTCTAGGTAGCAAGTGATATTATAAAGGATGTATTTACCATGCCTCTCCTAATGGCATGCCATCCTTGGTCAATATATGTTTAAGTTTGATGTTGTGCCCTTAGATCCTAGGTAACACCTCTTCATAATTATTAGCCTTAATGTAGATGGTGTCATGAACACTAATTTGATGCACATAATCAGGCTTGGGGAGCTTATTATCCTTCAAATTATTAGTCACTATGTTCTTATAATCACATATCTTGAGTTCATCAAGCTAAAACCCAAATGAATCCCTATGATTGTCTATGGTATCAACTTGCTTCCAATATTGAAGTGTAGTCCTAATAATTAAAGGGAGGGGGTGGAGAATAACCTTCCTCTTTTCTTTGTAAATCCTATCAATGCCATAGATGTCCTGGGAGGAAATTTATTGCTCAACCAGATTGCTAGGAACATATAATAGCAATCTATAAGGTTGGGACATGATCCCCTCAATCTTGATGATTGTGTAGTTAGGGTAGTATCAGATATCATCCATAATTTATACATACTTCTTGATTAGTGGGTGGACCTTAGGCATGCAAACACCTGTGATAGCCTCTAATATGGTTGGGTAGACTCAGTCATAAATAAATTATATATGGTTCCTATATTTAAAAATGTGTAATTTGGAGTAATGATGGGAAATGGTAGTTTTTCCTTTAGGAGACCAATTATAATACCTAGGTAGTTGACAAAAGCAAGTAGGACATCAGTAGGTATGATATCATATAAAATTGCTTAGACGTCTTCCTTTTGATGGTAGTGAACTGCTTGGCCAAGAAGACACTGATTATATCTCTAATTAGAGAGGTGAGATTTTATTCTACCATGAAATGTACATAGTAGACCCGGATTTTGTTCAAATAGGTAGTTGAAGGGGCCCTAGAGGCTTAGTTTAATAGGGTCATTATAACTCTTATTTCCTCCCTAAATTAGACTATTAGGATCTTGCCTTCAAATTCCTTGAAGATATGGAGTCCCTGGTGTAGCCAAGGCCTAAGGACAGAGTTCAAGTCATGTTTTCTAGTCCATTCATTGATTTTGGATAAGTCTACATGGGGGAGAAGGAACTTATGGTATTTTTAAAAAGCTACATGAGAGATATAAGTGATCTCATTGGAATTCCCTTATCGAATGAGCTATTTATTATCTATCCTATAATCAAAAAAGATAGGAGCAAGTAAAATACAATACCTTGGTTTTTATAGTATCATGGTGAAGGCTAGTTATCTAGACGTGACTAGGTCATAGTGCCTCTTACTCATCATCTAAATTATCTATTCCTCCTTATAAATAGGTGGTAGCTCTTTTATGGTAAAGAATATTTTAGACCAATTCTTAATGCTTGGGGAATTTAGGGTCATAACATCTAATTCAGTGTCTTTGAAGATATGTCCCTCATTGTCTATGGACAAGTACAGTTCAGTCTCCTCTAGTTATTGCCTATGAGCTGCCATGGTTTCCTCTTCTATAATTTGTTTAGCTCGAATATCAAATAGTATCTGTGAAATATCTTTTGTGGTATAAAACATAGTTAAGCTCTCCTTGGATCAAATTATAACCAATTGAGTTCATTTGGGTCACATTTATGTAGGGTTTAGGGTTTTGTAAATTTAATGGAAATATATATCAAACTCTGGCTTATGCATGCCTTAGATTTTATTTGGACCTTTACCTTTATACCTTTGCATTTTTGAGCCCACAAGATCTCCTATTTTGTCCTTTTCTACTTGCATGGCATTTACATGGCATTGGTCTAGACCTTTCACAACATTTTTCATAAATACCTTTGAGCACTAGCCATTGGTATTTAAAATACCTTCTTTTATTTTGTATTATCAGATCAAAATCCTAGATTAGCACAAGCCATTGATTATAATCTGGGCCCTTGCTTGTGATTCTCTACTTTCTATTCCAAGCCCTATGGTTGTGACACTTAGCATTTTTTTGTACCTTCTTGTGCTTTGTATCCTATTTTAGTCCTTTGTCGAATGAGCATTAGCCATGCGGTGAACTCTCAAGCCTTTAAAAAGTCATGAGCACTTTCATGTTATTGGATCATCCTCTAATGACAAAGCATGAATTATTGGATCATCCTGTTAGTTCTACCTCAAATGTCATTTCACCATGTGTCAATCCTATGAGCTCTCAATATTTTATTAAAAAGTATTTGGGGGCCTTGCATCATAAGATCATCCTCTAGTGATGAAACTTGAACCGTTGATCTACATAAATGCCCAAATTTTATGTTATCATGTTATTAAGGTGGGAGTTAGACTGAGATTCCCTAGGTATATTTTGTGTTTATTAAATAAAAAATACACCTTAGGATAAGGAATTTATACCTAAGTTTTCTAAATTCCTACAACAGGGACCAAGGTTAAATAATTTAGTCCAAATTTTGCATCATGTTTAACAAATAAAATGTATACTTTTGAAAAAAACATTTATGCCAAGTCTTAAAAAATATGCTGAAAGGGATCAACATGACATAACAGTCTAACATTAGATAGGTTTTTATGTATTAAAAAACACATGAACACATTTGGTTATATGCATGTAGCCTAAGTTCTACATTTTCAAAAACCTTTTAAAATGAGACTTAACATAAGTCTTTAGCATAAGGTTCATGGCATTTAAACAACATGTTATAGGGACCTTAGTATATAGACTTATACTAAACTCATTTTGCATATACTCAGACCATAAGAGCATTTCAGCCTTTGTAGATCAAATATTTATAATGTTTGAACATCTTTCGAGCACTTTATTTAGATTTTAAATCAATTTATGATCCTTATAATAATATTTTGGGGTGTATTTTGATCCTCATTAGAATCAAATTATAGTCACATGAATATCAATTTTAAGTTAGTGAATCTTTTAATTTGATGAGTTTAAAGTTGATCATCATGTGGATGTTAAATACATCATCATAGGCATCAAATTATGGTCACAAAAACATCAATTTTAAGCTCATCAAATTCCTATGACCTAATGTAAGAATGTCACTTGGCACCTTTGTAGGGATCCTAAGATTGTGGACTTAATTCACTCTATCAGATCAAAATCGATGATGAAGAGAGAACTATAAAATCATGATCTGGAAGCTTATTCATAATTGGTTGCTTTGGTTTGGAAAGCCCCTTTGCTTTGATCATCGAATGTAAGGGTGTTACATTTCAATCATGTGGGCATTTCATAATCCTTTGAATTTTTAAATATTATTCACTCCATCTGATCGAGTCTTCATGATGAATAGATAACCATTGATCATGATCTAAGGGCTTAGATGTGATTGGTTTGAGGGGTTATGTATGGGATTATATCAAGCTTTCCTCATGCCATCTAATGAAAAGGCTACAAGGAATCATGAACTATTATATTGTCTAAGATTCATGTTGTTTAAGTTGAAGCTCAATCTTTCCTCACCTTTTTGGATCAAATACCATGATGAAGTGAGGGTTTTCAAATCCTACAAGATGAAAGGAAGTTAAGTTAGGACCATGGTGATATAAAATACTTAGACTAAGTTGTTAAGACTAAGGTCCTAATTGTATTAATAAATACATCGTAGCCTTAGGATTAAAACCTTAGACTAAGGTATAAATCAAGGGACTGAACTAACATAAAAGTAGACTCAAGGAACTAAAACTTAAGCTAAAATGTTAAAATTAAGGTCCCATTAGTATTAATAAATATAATGGGGCCTTATGGTTAAAACATTAGGATAAGTTAGGGACTATTAAAAGGACCCTACAAATAAAAATTAGCTAGGCATACGAGGAACTTTGAAGGGTAAAATAAAGGGGACCAAGCATTTTAAGCTAAGTTTTAGTTGTGTTAAAAACATGACCAAACTTAAGAAGTAAATTTTATACTTAGGTCCAAGATGGATTTTAAATATTTCCTACCAATTTAGTTCCTTCCAATATTAAAATTTGAATTAAGGGTTTTGCCAGGGTTTTGAAACATAAATTTCTCTGGAGGAAACACCATGGAACTTACAACTAAAAACCATAAAGACCATTTATTAGCATTGTTAGATAAAATTAAAGAAAAACATAACTAAGTTTGCTTTTGATAAATTGGATGATATTAAAATTCTACAAATGACCTTAACATGCCAAATTTTCATGTTCAATCTGAGGGTTTCTCAAGGGTCCCAATTTTCAAAAATGGGGGTATGTTGGCTCCAAAAAATGGTGATTCAGGGGGAAGCATAGTAATATTTTACAACCTAAAGACTCTAATTTAGAAAAATAATTAGGTCATCCACTCCACTTGATCAATTTCATCATCTAGATCAGGTCATGGTTAAAACAAACCTTGCACTTGTAGACTTAGCGTCAAACACCAAGACATAGCCATATTTTATGTGTGCTTTGATTCCTCTTACTGTTTACCATGGGGTTCAATAAATAACTTCCACATTTCATTTCCTTAATCTCTAACACTAATTTATATCATGTTAAGATGTTTATTAATAACCATGATTTTAGCTTAGGGAAGACTTGGGCATTGCTCTACTACCAGCCAAGCATCCATAGCCCCAACAAAGATGCCATTGGATTCACTCAAGGCCTTGTTCCACTACTAGTCGGGCATCCATAACCCCAATGGAGATTACCAAAATCACTTATGCTTATAAATATTTTGATTTTGCATTGAATTCTTATTTTTTGTGGTTTCATTATATATTTATGATTTTAGCAAGGTTGGAACCTAGAATAGCCATGTTTTAGGATTTGGTTAAATGTTTGATTTTTTAGAGAATCAACTATGGATGTAACCATTATCCCAGACAAGGATGTTGCTTAAGTGATAGTAAGGCTATATCATGATAGTTTGAGTCCTCATTCTGTAAGTGTAAGTATTTTTAAAACCAATTTAGGGTCTAGACAATGGTTAAGTTCTCATGAAATGATTAACTTTTTCTATTGGTCTTTACCAGTTTTTGCAAATTATAACATTATGATTACACTTCAGGACCATGGTCATTATATGCATGGGGTACACAACTTCATTTTTGAATTTTGGGGATTTTTTAATCAAACTTCATAACTTTGGGCTTACAATTGTCCAAAGGACTTATTTGGAGTCAAGGAGCAAAGCAATAGGAAAGAAAACAAATAATAGAAAGTAGGGAAATAAGAAGGCAAGGGGAAGAAAATAAATATATACATGCTTATGTACAAACTAGGGATAGGAAAGAAAGAACTAAAAGGAAACTAGATATCCTACCTATGCTAAATATAACCATCTAATAGTTTACTCCATGAAGACCTCAGGGGGAGTAGTAGAGAAGTAGTGCTTGAGGTACTACCCATTGGTTGGCAATGTGAATTCTTCTCCTTGTAGACCTTTGAGCTCGAAGGTGTTGTTTCCCAATGTTTCTATAATCTGGTATAGGCCAATCCATAGAGGTGCAAATTTTCCATGTTTGCCCTTAGGCTCAGATGATTTATCCCAAAGGACTAAATCCCCTTGTCTAAACACCTTAATATTTGACCTTTTATCAAACCACCTCTTGACTATGGTTTGATGTCTAATAAAATTAGAAAATGCTTTCTACCTCACATCTTCCATTTGAATTATGTCTAATAATCTTGAGTTGGAAAGTTCTTATTTCGCTTCCATATATTCCTACATGAATCTATATGTGGGTAAGTTAAGAGTGATAAGAAAGATAGGTTCTTATCCATACACCAATATAAATGGTCAAGCTCTCAAGGATTGTTTAATTCTTATCCTATTAGCCCAAAGTAAAAATTTAAGGAGCTTATACCAAGTCTTGGTATTTTTTGTAGCAGAGTTTTTGATTACCTTCATTAAATTTTTGTTTATAGACTCAAAGACTCCATTTCCTTGGGGATAATGGTTGGATGCAAACTTGAGAATAATGTCATTATCATAATCCCATTCAGTCATCTCTATAGATATAAATGTAGATCCATTATCAAACATTATAGAGATTGGAATTCCAAACATATTACAAATGTTTTCCTCTAAGAAGTTGATCAATTCTTGAGGCCTGCATTATTTAGTGGTAGTAGCTTTAGTCCACCTTGTATAATAGTCTATGGAAGTAAGGACATATTTGTGACCTTTAGATGAATTAGGGTTGATTACCCAAATAAATTATAACCCCCATTAAGCAAAGGGTTTATCAACCATGATTAGTTGAAGAGGCATTATTTCCTTAGGTTCTTTAGTGCTAAAAATCTAACATGAGTGGCATTCCCTCACATGCTTGTGAGTATCCTTGAAAATGGTTGGCCAAGAATAACCAGCTTTAAGAATTTTATGGGTTATGGTTCTCCTAGATGGATGTCCACTAACCATATTTTCATAGAAGGTTCTCATGATTTGGGTGGCCTCTTCTTGTGAG
This sequence comes from Torreya grandis, assembly GCA_037957365.1. Taxonomy (NCBI): domain Eukaryota; kingdom Viridiplantae; phylum Streptophyta; class Pinopsida; order Cupressales; family Taxaceae; genus Torreya; species Torreya grandis. Next base: position 404,628 of record JARHVA010005464.1, on the reverse strand, counting down.
ACATATCTCAAGTAAATCCCTTCAAAAAAATTCATATACAAGACCCCATCCTTGATTAGGTAATGGGATACCTTCAATCTTAGGGCCCTTTTTTGCTCCCTAGATAATCTTGTAGGACAAGTACCATTAATTAATAAATATATGATTGAATCATACCAATCACTAGCTTGAAAGCTATGTTGATCCACTTGCATAATAATTAGCTTAGGGTTAGTATTAGCAAACATTTAGATCAAACCTTGGCATCTTACCAGTTTTGTTATTTTCATCTCCAAGTCATACTCTTACAATATTGACATCTACTTACCTTTATGTTCTCTTAGATCATTCTGACTTAACATAAGGTAGGGTCAAGTAAGATAACATGCACCTTGTTTCTAAGGATGTAATGCCTGAATTTCTTAACTTCCTTAAGTAATGCATAAGCTTGCTTATCAATTAATGAATAATTTAGCTTAGCATTATTAAAATTAGTGCTCATAAAATCCATTGGATGATCACACCCTTGAATATTTAACATGATATCCATAGTGTTTCTGGATACAAAGGAATAGAGGTAGAAGTTTCTTGAGAAGTTAGGACTTCTAAGGATCGGAGCTTGGCTAATTGCCTCCTTGATATCATTGAATGTCTTTCTAGATTCTTCATTCCATGTGACATTGGCATCCTTATTTATCATGCCATTTAGTGTCTTGACAATCTCTACAAAGTTATAAATAAACTTTATTACAAAATTTATCTTACCAAAAAATGACTTTAGCTCTTTCTTATTGTTTGGAGGTTATATTCTAGATATGGCTCCACTCTTTCATGATCTATAGAGATCCCATATTTGGTTACAAAATGACCCAATAATTTTCATTCTGTAATATAAAAGATACTATTCTTAGGGTTTAAGGAGATTCTATACCTTCTACATCTCTCAAAAACTTGTTGTTTATGCATGAAGTGATCATCCCTATTTTAAAAAAAACTATTAAATCATCCATATATATAATAACACACTTGCCTATCAAGCCCTAAGAGGCATGGTCCATAGATATTTGAAAATTATCTCCTAAATTTATTAGCCCAAAGGGAATTCCTTTGTAGGAAAAGGCTCCCCACTTTGTTGTGAAGGATATTTTCATTCTATCATCTCTATCAACCAACGCTTGGTTATAACTTGAAAAGCCATCAAGAAAAGACATCATAGCTGAACTCGAAACAACTTGAATCACTTGGTATTGAGAGGGAACATGATAGCTATCTTTATTTGATGTTTTATTTAAGTTTTTAAAGTTAACACAAAGTCTAATCTCACCATTCTTCTTCTTGTCTGGCACTAAGTTATCCACCCAAGTAGAATGCCTAATGGGGAAGAATATCCTAGCATCTAGTAATCTTTTGACCTCTTTGAAGATCATGGGCTCTAAGATAGGGTATATAAGGGGTATAGTATGGGTAATGAATCTTGGATCAAACATATTTAAGTCATCATAGGACCATGCTATGACATCCCTATATTAGGTAAGGAGCTCTTATCCTTCTTTTTCTCAATGTTTGTGTAGGATTTTCCAAAATTTAATAGGTGGGGTTGACCTTGGATGCCAAGATAAATACCATTATAATCTTTCCCACTTACCTTAGGAACCTTAAAAACTTCAACCTACTTTTCCTAATCAAACAGTCTCTCCAAAGCATCATCCCCTTAGGGATCTTGTTTTCATTCAACTGATTGACTTTACCATCAAACTTGTCCTCCTTAGATGCATTTCCATCAGTCTCATAAATAATATGGGCATAAAATGCCATAGAATTGGTCATGAAATCCAATATCTACTAAACATCATTGAAAACTTGAAAATGGTTAACATTATCAAGCATTGAAGGACAAGGGATCAATTCAATGCTAAAATTGGGGTAATCTTGGTTCGGCATGAGGCTAGATTCAATAGATGCCAACTCATTAGCAACTTGGTTTTAATCTCTTTGGATGGAAGTAATGCTAAAATAATCAAAGGACTCAATCAAATCCCAAACTTTTAACTTATACCTTTTAGGATATGAGAGATTACATTGGTATTTTCTTCTTACTTGGTTGACCACTAGTTCTAAATCCCCATAAAATAGAAGTTCTTTGACCTTATTATTTATAATAAATTAAAAATCTAAAATAAGAGCTTCATATTTAGTAAGATTTTTATTTCAAAGGATTTGAATCCTATAAGAAGCATGGTATTTTATATTAGTAGGGTTAGTTAAGACAACACCAACACCTATTCCAACATTACATTAGCACCATCAAAATGCAATTTCTATAGTTCAGGAATAACATGAGCACTCTTGAGATCACATACCTTATTAGTATCTAGGGTTAAAACCCATAAGTCTAAGTCAATTATGTTTACCCTCTCATTTACAACATTATATTCTATTATCATGTGTTTCATCAATGGTTCTCTCTCAACCCTGATTTGATTAGGAACTCATTTCTAAGGTAGCCATAGAAGTGAGAAATTCATGGACATGTAACCATTTAAATCCTAGGTCCATTCCATACTTAGACTCTATAAACATTAGGTATATCAATAACTTGAATATCAATGAATTGCTACACCCTGGGCTCAGAAGCTAGTTGCATGTGAACATTCAAAAGTTATCCAATAACCATAACTCTAGATTTGTCTAATTAGGTGACATCCCTATCAAACATAATATGAGTCAGGCCAAGTTATTTACATATACCTATATACATGATATTGGTAGATTCTCCTTAATATAATAATTAATTATGTAAGTTCTTACCAAACATCTTACTAGTGAGTAAGAAAGGAGGGGACTCAACCTTATCTTTGTTCATAATCACATTGGCATGATTAGCCTTGGGTGGATTGTTGGACTTATTTGATAGAGATTCTAGTAGGAGATCCCTTTGCTTTGTAATCTACATGAGTTCATGCAAAGTGATATTAGCCTTTATCTTCTTCATATCCTCAACTATATTATATCAGTTTTATTAGAAGAACTAGGAATATCAACATTGGGTTTAGAAGTACTCCCTTTAGGTTGCTCTAGATTGTTTCTTGAAGAGGTGTCTAGTGGAGTTATAAATTTTTTGTGGGGTTGAGGTAGTCAAGGGATGATTTTGTTCCCTATTCCTTAAGGGATATGTCTTCTTCAGTAACTATTGAAAGTCTTGGATCTACTCAGTGATCTCATCAAGTTCATTCTCTTCTTGAAAGGGGAAATCAAAAGTATTTACTATGAAGGCTTGATCAGATGATTTAGATCTAGAAGCACTTGCACCACTTTCTTTGTTGGGGACCACTTCAAATGTATCCAACTCATCTTGGAAAACCTCAAAGGCTTTGCAAAACTCAATGCAATCAATTTCAACATGTTTGGCTATGTAATTTAACCTACAATAATTAAGTAATTCAATATCAATGAGGTTAATGTTCATGGTCCTATTTTTAAATGATGGCTCATTATTCCTAATATTATGAAAACTATCATTCTAAAATATATTATTTGGCCTCTTATACCTTTGAAATGAGAAGTTCCTACATAAGATTTTAGTAGTATTTCTAGCTTATTCCAGCTTTTTTTTTACAACTGAATAAAATTAGTGCTCAGCCTTTAGACCATTTTTAAGATAGACTCATTCTCATTTTTATGGAATGATGTGTCTAGTTATTGTTAGTACCATTAGCTAGTATCAAATGTTTTTTATCATTTATATTGAATCCATTAGTAGGGTGATTTAAGAATACTAAGTTTTGATTGGGAGCATCATGGCTCAATGACCACTAATTTAAGTTTGGGAGTTAGTTTAATGCTAAGATATTTTGGTTTTTGTTAGGGAATAATTTCATCACAAGGATATGTGGGTTGATATCTGTCAAAAATTATGTCATTTCACCTTGGGGTTGCATCTGATCATTGATTCAGAATAGACGTGGGCCAATGAAGTTATAGTTGAAACATAGATGTTCAAGAATACATAAGTCATGGGATCCACTACATCCTTGTATATATTTAAAGCTAAAACATCATTAGGGTTATAGGGGTATATCGTCCTGCTATATATTTTCTAAAACCTAGCATTAAAGGACCTAGTATGTTCATTGGTATGGCTTCTAATGGTGGTGAATTGATGGTAAATGACATAAAGACTGACAATCTTACCAAATTGATTTATAAAAACATTTATGAACCCATCCCATCTTGAGATATAGTTATCAAGAAAGTTTAAGAATCATTCATAAACAACATCTTTAAAGGTAAAAGGGAATAATCTACATGCTACATCTTCATGCATAATATTTAATAACCTCAAGGTAGATTTAAAAGAATTTATATGTTCTTTATCAGTTACTATACCTATTGGACTAAATGTAGTCAAATATTTCTTAGGGTTGCATGGGAGGTCATGTACCACACATGGTACATTAATTGAATAGTCTCCCAACCAAGCCATTCCTAGGTGAAAGTTAAAGTGATAGGTACCTTGAAGAGGTGAAGTTGGAAAATATTTGGATATCTTATGTCTACCTTTGTCATATCTAGCCATTTTGTGAACCTTAATCTCAAGCAAAGGCTCCCTAGTCTCTGAGTGTGATCTTGTTCTAATACTAGGCAATTCTAGCTTGAAAATTGAATATCTTGCTTGAAATATGATGTATCAAGTTAACTTTTATAAATAATAACATTTAGTCCTACATATCGGGCTTATTTTGAAAATGTTGCATGAAGAACAATAAAGGGCGTTGATCTTTGACTGAATTATCTCAAAGATGCATTCACTTATGTGACTATGATCTACCTTTATAAGTATAAGCCCAAAGGAACTCAAATATATGAAAGATATGTCAAAATTTGATCAAAACAAGATGATATAACCTCAAATACTATGGATATTCAAATCTTAAGCTAAATTTATCACAAAAAAGCATCAAATCTTGAATAACTTTGATACTTGTCTAAGGAATCCCAAAGATGTGTCACAAATACCAAAGATCAATGATCTTTATACTTCTAAGAAAATAATTCACTCAAAAACATAAAGATACACTAATCTTAGATTAAAACACACTAAGATCAATAACTATTTAAAAAATTCATGGGCCCTCCTTCTAACGCCAATGAGAAACACCTTGTTGATACCTCTATGTGTACCATAGGGTTTTTTAGTGTTCAAATAACACTTTTCATTTTAGAATTATATAAATTTAGATCATGAGTAGCAAGTTGTGGTAATTTAATGTCACCTATGGTGAAATAGTGACAGATATATGTATTGGTGTCCAAAAAAATTATAATGAGTGATGGTTGGGAGCCATCATGGTCTCTTCTTTGTAAATTTTAGATAATCTATGTTAGTGCTTAGTGAATTATTATCTAGACTTAAGCTACAAAATTATCTAAGTGGATATTTATAATGAAGCTTAAACTACAGTGATATGTTATAAAAATGGAGCAAACAGAAGGGTAAGGTATAAAAGAAGTGAGTGATTGCCAATTTTAGTTTCAAATATCATGATAAAGCATCAATTACAACTGAGTATGCATTTAACCAATATATAATACAACATAGCCTAAGCTCAAATTCTACTATATACCAGGAAAACTTCAAAGGATAATGTAAAGAGTCATAATTAAGAACTAGGTCTACTTTAAAGATTTAATACTATAATCAAATATAATTTACACATCTAAATATAGAGTAAAATGAAATAAAGCAAAACCTAAGATCCTCCAACTAATTTAGCATATGCACAAATTAAAACCCCTATGATTAGGAAATGCAACCCATAATTCAAAGAAACTATTCAAATACAAGACATAAAATAAGCAACTGAGAGAAAATATATATTAGTAATTGACTTATAAAATGTGGACAATCTTTGTAGAATTCCATGATTATATTAATTGTTTCAAGTGTATAAAATTTTCTCAAAAATTATCTCCCCCTTTACAAGATGGTGATGCATGCCTTTTATAGAAATACAAGGTAGTACATCAGTCAATTATAATATATAGGTGTACAAAAGATAAGGATAATTATCCTTAAAAGTTCTAAAATACACTTGTTCTTCACAATTAGACTAACCTAGGGGAAATATGCTAATAGACTAGCATATGCCTTAAAAAAAATATTCATATCCTAGTTATTACAATGTTTATACAAAAGTAATATTAGATACTAGGTGGGCCCATTACTGAAGGCTCCCCTTATTGATTTTTAAAAATCTCCATTACTTTCTAATGTTGGTCCTTAATGAGCTCCATGTCCACAACTAGCTTCATTAGGTAAACTTTTTCAGCATCAGCCAAGCATCCAAGTCTCGATCATCCTAGGCCATGGCTTCCTTTATGTTCCTTGCATCTATAATTTTCTCTTCTACTATGAAAATCATGTCCAAAATTCTCTTGTTGTCTCTACTAGATTGGCCCTGGCTCTTACTCCTAACTGACTGCATGCCCAAAGTGACCCTGTGCTTGAATTTGGGATCATCAATGATTTTAGTTGTAGTGGTCTTGGTAGTATTTCACAACATTTTTCCTTGGAGTTTTTCAATTATGAAGACCAATCCTTTATCATCTTCCAAAATCCTATTCAAATTTCTTGTCTAAGTACCTAGACCTTGGACCTTATCCACTATTATTCCCAATATGATGTTCAAATGGGCTAAGATGATAGTCTTAAACTTAGGAATCTTATTCTTAATTACAATGTCAATGAGATCCCTAACTTGGGTCTGGGTCCCTACCTTTTTCCACTTATTTATTAAATCCTTGGCTATTTCACCCCATTGGCTTAGGGCATCTTGCCTTAGATTAATTTTATTCAAAGAATTAGACATATAAAAGAATGAATGAGCATGTCCATAATGGAGTTAGGGATTGGCAAAATGGCTTGTGTTTCTAGATTCTCCTTCTCTCTTTTTAAGTTTTAAATCCTCTATTTCATTCCTTAGGATCCAACCTTTACTTGATCTGATGGAGCCTCAATCAAGCTCTCAACATATTCTTTATGGATAGTGACCTCACTAAGATATTTAACTCCCACTAGGGTTAATCCTACAAAAGTATCCACCTTTTGGAAGGTGAATTTCTCAGCTCCCACCATGGCTATCTTGGTAGTAACCCTTTCCAATCCAAATTTTTATGGATTAAATTGAACAATGGTAGATGACCCTATGAATTTTATAGGTTCTAGGACCTCTACACCTATGCTAATTGATGTTCCAAGAGCATCAATTTTCTTATTTTTTGGTCCTTGAGTGACCATAATTTTCTTTTCTTCTTGTTCCTTTACCATAGCCCTAATCCATGGATTCATGTCATCTTGAATTTCAACATTGGTAACTTTTATCATAGCCTATGAATGGGAAAGAGAAGGGACATTTTATAATTTTCCATAAATGATCTAGTCAGGCATGATTGGTCCATGAATGGCAAATTCATCACTAAATAAGTTTATCTCACTATTTGGGTGTGTGAGAGACAACCTTGGTTTTTTGGGTCTGAGAGGGTCTAACACAAATTTTTCTTTTCTCTTCTCCCTAGGAGCCAATGGGATAGTAGCAAGAGTAAGCTCCTTTCCTTCATCCTCCCTAGGCTCTCCTACTTGTACATGAGCTTCTTCAAACTATTCTTCTTCCTTTTTAGTGTCATATGCTTTTGCAAGTTGTTTGAGAGCAACCTCAAGTGTCTCATCTAGATCTAAGGCAATCATATCTAAATACTCAATTGGGGAAGGTGGATTTTGTGGAAAAGTTGAAGATGAGGGCCACTCCACAGGTATTTTATCAAATTTCACCTATTTTAATTTATCTTTACCATGGCCTTGTTCATCTTACTTTTGCATAATCTACCCTTGAGGCTATGGTTGAAGCTATTCTACTTAGGGTTATTCCTGGGCAATCCTAGATGGTCTAAGTAGCAAGTGATATTATAAATGATGTTTTTTTCATGCCTCTCTTGATGGCATATCATCCTTAGTTAATTTATGTTCAAGTTTGATGTTATGACCTTGGCTCCTAGCCAACATCTCTTCATAATTCTTGACCTTAATATAGATGGTGTCATGAACACTAAGTTGATGCACATACTCAGGCTTGGGGATCTTCTTATCCTTCAAATGATTAGTAGCTATGTTCTTAGGATCCCACATCTTGAGTTCATCAATCTGAAACCCAAATGAATCCCTTTACTTGGCCATGGTATCAACTTGCTTCCAATCTTGAAGTATAGTCCTAATAATTAGAGGGAAGGGGTAGAGAAGACTCTTTTATTTGAAAATACCATCAATACTGTGGATGATCTGGGAGGTAATTTCTTCCTTAGCCAGCTAGCTAGGAACATATACTAGTAATATGTAAGGTTGGGACATGATCCCCTCAATCTTGATGACTATGCAGTCAGGGTAGTACCAAATGTCACCCATCATTTCTACATACTTCTTGATTAATGGGTAGACCCTAGGCATGGTAACACCTATGATATCCTACACTATGGTTGGGTAGACATAGTCACAAATAAATTGCATATGAATCTTATACTTAAAGATGTGTAATTTGGAGTAATAATGGGAAATTGTAGTTTTTCCTTTAAGAGACCAATTCCTAATCCCTAGAAAGTTAATAGAGGCAAGTAGGCCATCTAATAAGTATGATATCATATAAAATTTATTATATTTCTTCCTTTTGATGGTAGTGAACTAGTTGGCCAAGAAGACACTGATAAAATCTCTAATTAGATGGGTGAGCTTTTATTCTACCATGAAATATACATAGGGGACCCATATTTTATTCACATAGGTAGTTGAAGGGACCCTAAGGCTCAATTTAATAGGGTAATTATAAATCTAATGCCCTCCCTGGATTATAATTTTGAAGTCTCACCTTCAAATTCCCTAATATATGGGGTCCCTAGTGTAGCCAGGGCCTAAGGACAGAGTCCAAATCATGATTGTTGGTCTATTCCTTGATTTTGGACAAGTCTACATGAGGGAGAGGAAGCATATAGTATTTTTCAAAAGATACAAGAGAGATATAATATATATTCTTATAATTCCCTTATTGAATGATCCATTCATTATCAATCCTACAATTAACAAATATAAGAGAAAGGATATCTATACAATGTAGTACCTCAGGTTTTGTAGCAATGTGGTGAAAGTTGGTCATCTAGATTGTGACTAGGTCATAGTGCCTCTTTCTCACCATATCATTTATTTATTCCTCCATAGAAATAGGTGGTAGATCCTTTATGGTGAAGAAGATTTTAGACCAATTCCTAATTCTTGGAGAATTTAAGGCTGCAACATCCAATTCAGTGTGTTTGAAGATTTGACCCTTATTATCTATGGACAAGTAAAGTTTAGTCTCCTCCTTAGTTGTTGCATACGAGCTACCATGGTTTCCTCTTCTACAATTTATTTAGCATAGATAAAAAATGGTCTCTATGAAATATATTTATCACTCAAAAACATAGTCAATCTCTCTTTGGATCAAATTGTAACCAATTGAGTTCATTTGGGTCACTTTTATGTAGGGTTTCAGGTTTTGGAGCTTTAATGGTAGGATATATCATACTCTGGCTTATATGTTCCTTAGATTTGATTTAGACATTTGCATTTATACCTTTGCATTTTTTATCCCACAAGATCTCCTATTTTATCATTTTTTCCTTGCATGGCATCTATGTGGCATTGGTCTGGACCTTTTGTGGCATTTTTCATAAATACCTTTGAGCACAAGCATTGGTATTTAAAATACCTTATTTTATTTCTCACCATCTGATCAAAATCCTAGGACCTTGCCTATGATTGGCCCCTTTCTATTCCAATCCTTGTGATTGTGACACTTGTCATCTTTGTATGCCTTTTCATGCTTTGTATCCTATGTTAGTCCTTTATTGAATGCGCATTGGCCACACGATGAGCTTGTGGGCCTTTGAAAAGTAATGAGCACTTTCATGTCATTGGATCATCCTCTAGTGATAAAGTACAAACCATCATATCATCCTATTAGTTATGCCTCAAATGTGATTTTTCCATGCATCAATCTTATGGGTTTTTAGGACTCTATTAAAAAGTCTTTAGGGGATTCATATTATAATATCATCCTCTAGTGATGAAGTGCAAACTTTTGATCTACAGAGATGCCCAAACTTTAAGTTAACGTGTTATTAAGGTGGGACTTAGGCTTAAATTCCTTAGGCTAAGGTATATTTCATGTTTATTAAACACAAAATAAACCTTAGGGTAAGGAATTTATACCTAAGTTTTCTGAATTCATACAACGAGGACCAAGGTTAAATACTTTAGGCTAAAGTTTGCATCATTTTTAACAAACATAATGTACACTTTGGGCTAAAATATTTATGCCAAGTATTATAAAATATGATCAGAGGGATCAACATGATATAATGGTTTAATATTAGATAGTTTTTGATGTATTAACAAACAGATGAAAACCTTTGGTTATATGCATTTAGCCTAAGTTATACATTTTTGAAGACCTTTTAAAATGAGACATAGTATATGTCTTTAGCCTAAGGTTCACGAAATTTAAACAACATGCTATGGGGACTTTAGGATATATACTTAGACTTAAATCATTTTGCATATACTTATACCATAAGACCATTTCAACCTTTGTAGATTGAAGATTTCCAATGTTTGAGCATCTTCTAAGCACTTTTTTTAGCTTGTAAAGCAATTTTTGAGCCTTCTATAAAGATTTTGGGGTGTATTTTGATCCTGAGTAGAATAATTAATTAGCTTAAATTTGGTGGTCTTATAGGTGTCAAATATGTCCTCACGAGCATTAAATGATGATTGTGTAAGCATTAATTTTAATCTAGTGAATATTTTAATCTAATGGGTTTAAAGTTGATGATAGTGCAGACATCAAATACATCCTGACAGTAATCAAATGATGGTCATACTAATGTCAATTTTAAGCTCATCAAATTCTTATGACCCAATGTGAGAATGTCACTTGGCATCTCTGTGGGTCTTCTTAGGATTTTGGACTTAATTCACTCTATTGGATCAAAATCAGTGATGAAGTGATATCCATCAGATCATGATCCAAAATCTTGTTCATGATTGGTTGCTTTAGTCAAATGGGCCCCTTTTCTTTGATCATAAAATTTAAGGGTGCAACATGTCGACCTTACGAGCCTTTCATAATCCTTTGAATTTTCAACTATGCTTCACTCTGTCTAATCAAATCTTTGTGATGAAGTGATAACTATTGATCATGATACAAGGGCTTGGATGTGATTAGTCCAAGGGGTTATGTGAAAGATTCTTCCAAGATTTCCTTACACCATTCGATTAGAAGGCTAAGAGGAAGTGTGAATTATTAGATCATCTACTATGTATGTTTTTAAAGTCAAATCTTAGACTTTCCTCATTCTATTGGATCAAATACCATGATGAAGTGAGGGTTATCGGATCCTACAAGATGAAAGGAAGTTAATTTGGGAATGTGGTGATATAAAAGACTTAGGATAAGGTGTTAAGACTAAGGTCCTAATTGTATTAATAAATACGTTAGGGCCTTAGGATTAAATCCTTAGTTAAGGTATAAATAAAGGGACCAAACTAACATAAAATTGGACTTGAAGAACTATAACTTAAGCTAAAATGTTAAGACGAAGGTCCCATTAGAATTAATAAATACAATGGGGACTTAGGGTTAAAACATTAGGCTAAGTTAGGGACTATTAAAAGGACCCTAAAAAATGGATATTAGTTAGGCATACGAGGAAGTTTAAAGGGGAAAATAAAGGGGACCAAGCATTTTAGGCTATGTTTTAGTCATGTTAAAAAACATGACCAAGCTTAAGAAGTGAATTTTATACTTAGGTCTAAAATGGATTTTAAAGAGTTCCTACCAATTTCGTTCACATCAATATTTAAATTTAAATTGAGGGTTTTGCCAGGGTTTTGAAACATGAATTTCTCTAAAGCAAACACCATGGAACCTATAACTAAAAACCATAAAGACCATTTATTAGCATTGTTAGATAAAATTAAAGAAAAACATAACTAAGGTTGATTTTGATAAATTGGATGATATTCAAATTCTACAAATGACCTTAACGTGCAAACTTTTCATGTTTAATCTGAGGGTTTCTCAAGGGTCCCAATTTTCAAAAATGGGGGTATGTTGGCCCTAACATATTGAATCTATTTTTTTCTATCTTATATTTGGTATGATGAAGTGGGTCTATGTGCTAATGATATAATTTATATATTCTAAGAAATAGACTAGTAAGATCATAGAATTGAGCAACTCTTTGAGAGATGTTTTGCTAGATCATGCTTGCCTCATGGATCTGTTAGTCAACTAAACCAATGAGAATATTGGTTTAGTGTTGAGAGATCGATTTAGGCCTTGTTTCATTCTTATTTACTAATTTTATTTGAATACAAGCTTATCTTCAGACATGTTAATGGAAATTATCCATTAACAGGGACATTTAGCCTTGTCTTAGCCTTTCCACATTCATCAAATCAATCTCTAGTTTTCATTTTGGCTTGTGCCTTAGCCAGTTTACTAATTTGACTGTTTCTAGTAATTTTTATCCATGCCTTAGCTAATTTTTGTTTTGAATTTTAATTAGATCTTACCTTAGCCTAAATTCATATTTTTTAGATGGATTTTTTCCTTAGTCAAATTTCTATGTCAACTGATTCCTTAATTTATTTATTCCCTTAGCTATTTATTATTTTGGATTATTTTAATAAGATTTTACCTTTGCTTATTTTTATTTTAAAAATCTGGTTGAATGATGCCATGTGGAATCAATATGAAGGCTCAGAGAGTTAGGGGGTAGTTAAACCACTAATGCCTCTAGGATCTTGAGAAGCTACAAAGTGGAAGGATTATGAAACTTAGAAACCAAGGAGGATTAATCCATTATGGATAATCCACTAATGGATCCAAAGTTTTGAGGGCTTGAGAGGTTTATAGGTGGTATCATCCTAATGCTTGAAACCCTAAGAGGATTAAGTCATTAAGGGATAATTCCCCAATGATTTTGGGGTCCAAAAGCTTGTTAAGCTACCTAGTGGCAACGTTATAGAGTGGAAAAGCCCAAGTGGATTATTATTTAGAGTAGGGCCCAATGGTCCCATAATCATGACAAGTGGTATGACTATGACTTATGGTGATAAAAGTGTGAGCAAACCCAAAGTGACCATGTGGCACCCAACTACATTGGAGATGGCTTAGGGTAAATTTGTCAATTGTTTTAGTGTCTTAATGTAATAACATTGGGATTGGGCCAATGAATAAATCCTTAATAATTATGGATGAATGTTTTGTGCCTTTTGACCTCATAATCAGTAGTATGCAATTGGTAAATTGAATATACTAGTTATAAGGAATGGTGTGTATATTTATATATCAATGTATATATGTATATTTGATCATGTTTTATAGTCTAGTTGCATAAGAGTTGGTTGTAGTCATGTTTTTTTAGGGAAAAAATGGGAACAACACTTTTAGTGTCATAAATTTACATAAATTTGTATGAAATCCTAGGATACAATATTAAAAAAAATTAATGTTGTAACAGAAAACTATGAGTTCACCAGAATGTTTGATGTTTTTTAATAGTTAAGTGTAATAAATTATAAACAAGCTAATTATTATTCAAAATAAATAATATACAAAATATGACTGTAAATTACAGAAACTAAAATGCACTATAAATCATAAATTTGTAATGAAATAGTTTAACTTAGCTCAAATTTGACTTGTGTTGACTATGCAGGTAGATCATTGATGCAAAACTAACTAGGAGGATATTTAAATGGTGTCACATCTTAAAATAGAGTTTTTTATTATATTTGGATAGGGTCACACTAATTAAGATAAAAGTATAGTCATGTCTATTTGACTATAGTCATTTTTTCATTGACTATGTTGGTGATTTTACTGATTAAGTCCCTGTATCTATCAGAGGTGGTCAATTTATTTTTTGTGGGTGGTGATTTTTCATACACAAATACATAGAATAAAAATCCCCATTTTTTGCACATAAATCAAAAGGATATCAAATGTAACTGGGGTAATTTGGTAAGGGTAACAACTAATATATCTTCATAAAATGTCTCATAATCAGAGTCCTACCTACATAGCCCAAAGGGCCTCAAGATGATGTAGTTATCCTTCCTAGAGTTAGTGTGTGAATTTTGATACTTTAAATATATGGATGTAACTCAAGAATAGACTTGAATACTTGATAATTAATACCCTTGAACTAAAATAAAATAGCTTTAGATGTTACCTGTGACTACTAAAATAAATCAAAACTTGAATTATGTTTTATCTAAAATTTGAATTAATGTGATGATTGATCTAAATGATATGAATGGAATATAATAATATAGGGTGATACAAATGTAGTTTTAAATATAAAATTTAATATAAATGACTAAAATAGATGAATTAAAACATAAATGAATAAGGATAAAATATTCAAAATAGAAATGAATATAGATTTTTGAGTCATCATGTGACTGCACTAGAAAATTATATGAAAGAATAGGCAAAATTCATAAAACCTAGAAATATCCCAAAAGTTATGCCTAAGCACTTTGTGTATATGAATTCCCAGTAGAAGATAGAAGATAATTATACTATTGTACATTTTGGTTGATTATGAATTTTTTTATAAAAGTGTAACCTTTGGAACAATAAGGTATGACAGTGATACTCAGGGATTTTAACATTGATTTGATCTTCAGAAAGTGTGTAAAGACCTATATATCCCTTCTTGATGTTGTAAACCATATCTTTATGTAACACATAGATAAAATGATATGGAGTGAAAAAGAGTAATATTTTAGAGTTGTGATATACCTCAACACTCCATTGTGATGATCACTACTTACGTAGAAATATTATGAAAAGGGATAAAACCTCCATGTAGTTCTTACACCTATGTTATTTATGGAATTATGCTTCTTTGAATATATGAATGAATCTAGATTTGGATTGAATACATGATCATGCTTGACTATGGATACATAAAATAGAATTCAAATTTGGCTCACAATTGCTTGAATTTCCTTAAAATTGATTTGGGAAGAATGGGAAACTTTTTTTTCAATGTGCACTTGTGTAAATAAACTCTTGTAACATAATTTATAAGCTTACCAAGATATATGAAATGAATTAATTGAATGTGATTTTATAGTGGTTCAAGAGGGGGAAATACTCATTAGAGAGTTTAGGAATGTAAAGGTGGACCCTAAAGATACTTTCCTTTTTGAAAATTTAAAACTTGTGAGGGAAGGATAGATTCAAAAAACAAGGACATGAATACCCAACATTCTTGTCAAATTGGGCATTCATGTCCCTTAAGGAAATATGTTTATTTTAGGGTTTGAGTCAAGACATATAGATACATAAAGGTTTTTTTAGAAATAATAGAATTTCTACAGGTTAAAATAGATGGCTTTGCAATGAAATTAGGTCTCCTCTTATACTTAGGATAGATCAAAATAGAAAAATAGGTGTCAATTAATTACACATGTCAATTAATGGTAAAAAAGAGTGAAATAGGAATGATCAAGTATTGATGACCAAATTTAGGTTAATAAATTTAACCCCCATAACTCCCCTAGGCTGCCCCCACCCCTTGTCACTACTATTGTATAAATGAAATTACAAGATTAAAGGAAAGCCATACCCTAGTGTGTAAGGCACATTTTATTTGAGATGAATAATTAAATCATGTAAGACACCATATAATTTAGAAAACCATGTAAAACACATAAAATATTTATTTCATTCCTTTACAAACTAAAATTTGAAATTTTGAATTTTAACATTTGAGACTTTACTTGAACTTTGACAATTTCCAATTTGAAATGAAATTTGATAAATTAAAAATTTATTATATTTGAGTAATTAAAAAATTAAAATGATAGTATGGAATGAATACACCTATATGTGTGATACCCATTATAATTTTGTGAATTTTATTTGTGATGATACTTCCTTGAAGTATTGGATAATTAGTGCCTCTCATAAAGAACTTGGAGAAAATGGTTCCTTAGCCAAACCATTTGAGAGAATTGGGGGTGATCAAATCCCAACTTATAGTTTCTCTTTTGAAGTGAAAAAAAATCTCATTGAAGGATCCTAAAAATTAATCATGTATTTAAAAAAAATTAAATGGGTTTTAATCCTAATATATTCACACACATAATTTTGGAGGCATTGATAACTCCAGGTTATACACTATGAAACTAAATTGAATCGACCATTGTGGATATATTGTATATTCAATTGAAACATTATGGTATATCTTGGTATATCCTAGTACATCATATTATTTGAAAGCATGCTCATAAGATAATGGAGTACACACATTCTCCTACCATGTTTATGAAATAAATACTTTTGAATAAAACTGTATTATGCCATTAACGTAATTTTAGAATTCAAAAATGTATGTCAATGCTCATTGTAGCTTATACTTGAAAATTTTAAACTATGTGACTTTTCTCCTTGCAACTAGAAATATGAGTGCATGTGTAATGTCATATGCCCCCATAATATGTGCCAATATATAAAATTCTCAACTTTTGAAACTATAACTAAGTGAGTAACTACATTTAATCTATGAAAATGTCCTATCTCATGCATGAAAATCCCACTAAAATTCCCCCATTTTGAGGTGATGAAATTTACTCTTAAAAATTCACTCATCTCAAAATAAAATAAAATTTAACTTGAAACATGCATAGTAAGAAGTTATAATTAAAAATTGTATCATATTGAAGAGTGTTAGCATAGTAAGATTTGAATTTTTCATAAAACTTAAGAGGCGAGGCCTATATAATATATCAAAGAATATCATGGAAATAGTATGTCATTATGTTAGGAGTATAGTATATGGATCATGAAACTTATCAAACTCATAAATCTCAACAATCACACACTCAACAAGGATAAATAATAAAAAATTTACATAGATGGGCCAAGGACCAAGATAAAGGACACATTCATATGTCCCAAAAAACATGAATAGACATGAATAATGTCACAAAAAGGGGACATGTTTAAGTGTTTCACATACATAGGTAAAATAGCCAAATTAATGACATGTTCAAATGTCTCACACATCACACAAGATTTGGTAGTGATGCATCAAGAAAAATGTGTCACACAAGGGTCAAGGCCAACACAATATAAAATAAAAATTGTAATATAAAATTTATAAGTGAACACCATCAATGGATCATATAATTAATGAATATAGTATAAGTTATTCATATGGCATGTGATCATAGATGAGAAAATAACATGTTAATGTAAACTATGTAAGATATTTATGTAAGCAAAACATTTAGAAACTAAACAATATATGGGTTATAGAATGATAATACCTACATATTATCACCTATGAATAATATGTCCTCAAATTGTCAAGGCTAATGGGTAGAGGAAATTAAAACATATACTTTATATAAATACATGTATGTCATGCACAACACTTCACAGATACCTATGAAATGTATGTGTGATACAAATCATAAATTATCTACCAACCATGAGATAAATAATATATTGCAAAGATGTCAACTAGATTGCTATTCATTTTTAACTACTAGTTTTGTATTTTTTAATAATATCTTATTTTTTAAAATAATATATGGACATTTTTTTATTTTTCAATATGGAAAAAAATAGTAGATACTGGAATGAAAACAAGGTGTCAAAAACAAAAAAATAAGGGAGACTAATTTTGGATATTTTGTAATAGGTGTCAATGAAATATGTGCATTAGCAAGGATTTCAAATTGGTCAAATATAAAAAACTTGCCCCCTATGGAATGTGAATTGAGACTATTATGAATTTAAAGGAGACTAAAAATATATGCCAATAATTGATTGTACATTCTCATTTCATCAAAATGTACACTTGTCAAAATATATCACATTTATGAAAAATAGAGCTTGAAAAAGAGATATTTTACATGAAAAACTTTAAAGTGTATTTTGGCATTGAGTAAGTAATCTAAAGAGTGATGAAATTAAATATTTGTGTTATGTAAATGTAGGTTCTAGGTATAAAGACAAAGGACATGATCGACCAACTGGGACATTAGTGGTGAACCTTTATGTCATGTGTTTGATGATTCTACCCTAAAAGTAAAATGAAAAAAAAATTGTGAATGGATCTATATATATATACAGTCTCAAAGAAACGATCAATTTTGCTTATATATATATATATATATATATATATATATTAGCAAAATTGATCGCTTCTTTGAGACTGTATAGATTTACAATGTAAAATAGAAGGGCTAATAGGACAAAAATTCAATGAAATTAAAGGGAATAGAATAATGGATCAAATGATCATAAATTCAATAGATGAATTAAGAAGAAGCAACAATAAAAAATATTTACAATAATTTTTTTATGTTTTTAGATTTTATTTGAACAATTTTTTATTTTACCAATGCATAAGTTATCCAATAATTTCATCAAGATCATAATCAACCCAATTAGTAATTAACAGTAAACATCTTACCTTAGTTGAGAAAAAAATATATAGTGTGCCAATATTAGAATAAAAACATGTATCATATTCAATGATAAAGCTATTTTTATGACCATTCTTGTGATCTTTAATAGGAGACATGGATCTAAGAAATTTAAGACTGCCTAAAGTCTCATGAGATGATATAGAATATTATGTCAATCATATAGATGCATATGAGATTTTTCAAATGCTTATGATATGTTGTAAATGTGTGTTATTTTTTCAAAAGAGATATGTTTTTTCTATTAATTTTTTTTTACTTCATTTTACTTGAACCTTTTGCAAATCCTTATTAGGAATGTTTTGCTTAGATGAAAAAATAATGTTTTGCTTGTGTTGATATGCATCATTAAACTATGGTGGTGTATGTGGAGTAGGAGGTATCATGGAATGTATATGATGCTCATATGTTATCCCTTAAATAGTAATGGACATATTGATTGCAATAAATTAATTTCAAACATCTATGAACCATACAAGGTACATCATGATTTTTTTGCAATGATGGGCATCCCAATACCATATCAAAAATTTCATTTTTTGGTAAAACAACAAAGGGATTGGATAGTATTACAGGTCCCACTTGAATAAGTAACATAATTTTTCCCAAAGTGGTTTGTTGCTTACCATTAAAAGTTCAAACACTTTTATTAGCTGATTGTATATTGCTTTGTGTGTAACGTAATGAATTAAGAAAGGTAATTATGTAGGCATTTCCACTTGATCCATTTTTAATTAGCACACTATGAATAGGTTGTTGATCAGTATGAGTTCTTATACATAAAACATGAAAATCATAATCAATATCAACTATTTCATTATCATTAAAAGTAATCATATGATGTGATGTAATATTTAGAACAATTCTACCATTCAAAGGGTGATCAAATAATGAAATAAATGGATAAACATTGTAAGCATGGTGCACATTTGAGGTTTCAATATTAGAATCAGGCTTAGGAAATTATTCACTAAAAATATTAAACTTAGAATTATCATTTTGTTGAGGATTTTTTTTCCTCTATAGGGGAATTTACCTCAATGAAATTATTGTTAATAAGATCCTAAATGAGATGCTTGAGTTTAAAACACTTGTTTGTATAATTACCATTGCATAAATTATAATCATATTATGTATTTTTATCAAAAGATTTTATTTTTGGTTTATTCATGTCAATTTCATATGGAGACAAAGTGATTAAGTGGCATTCAATCAAATTTTATATAAATTTTTAAGGTGGTTGTGGTAATATATAAAATTTCCTTCATGGCTGATTTTATAAAATAATTTTATTAGTATGTTGAGAAATAACATTGACTTATATCTATAATTTTGATTTAGTATTCATTTACCTTGGTTATGTATGATGGTTTGATTTGAAATTTGTTTATATCTATTGTAGTGGGTGCAGATGTGCACTTAAGATTGTTCAAAGCAAGAAGTTTGACTTCTATATCTTGTATATGATGACAAATCTCTTAAATGATTTAAAATTATCAAATATTATTGAATCATGTAAGGGTGAAATAAAAATTTATTTAAATATGTCTTGAATTCATTGTTTGTTAGTACATTAGCAAACTTATCCAACATAGTATTGTAATGAAGCACATACTCACTAATAGGTTCATTAGTTCCTTGTTTTAGCTTAGAAACTCATGATTATGAAATTTTCTTATTAATGTTGATATAAACCTATTTGAGAAATAAATATTCCAATGGATTGAATGATTTCGCATATTAAGTACACAAATTAGAAAACCATTACAAATCATAGTATTTTAATCTCCTTTGAAATACTTTAGTTAGCAATTTATCATTAAATGCATAATATAATCATGTTGCATGGAAATATCTTTGATGTGGTTTAAGATCTCCTTTACCCTCATATAAAGGAAGTTTAGGAGCTAAAAATCTAGGGGGTAAATGATAAGATGTTATATCAAGTGCTAAAGTAGTATGAAGTAAATCATGAGAATCTAATAATTATCTAGAATTTGGGATGCCTTAATCAAATTAAAACACCTTATCTTTCAAAAATATAATAATTTGATATAGGGATTGTGCATATGACAAGGTATGTTATGTATTATGTGTAGCTATTAAAGGACTAGTATGCCTTACCTAGTTAGGCATAGGCATATAAATTTGTTGTAAACCATGGGTTTCCCATAAACCTAAATATGTGGATTGGATACTAGTATTGATCATGGTAGTGGCCATACTTGTGGTATGGTTTACAATGCAAAAAATTGGTTCTTAATTCATGCCAAGAGTAAAATGTTTGAATTTTTGTGAATTTTTAGAAACTAATATGACCTCAATCACTTTGGGAATGTATTGTGGATTTTGTTGAAGTCCTTATTTAAATTTATATATGTTGGAATTATTCTTGGTCAACTTTATTGAGGTAATCAGGATGAATCCTATCTGATCAACTCAACTCATTGGTATCTTATACATTTTGATCATTATCTTGTTCATTTTAATTATGTTCTTGAAAATATTCATTAGCAATGTGTTCATCAAAATAAGAACCAATGGTGTAAATTATTATAATCTATTGTAAATTCTTATAATCTATTATAATCAAAGGCTTATTCTACTCCTAGTTAAGCATGGTCAAAATCTATAAGGGAGGAAGGTCCCCCTTGGGGAATCCTCCACCGAGGAGGAACCCACCTTGGAGTCTTACCATCCATTGTTATCACTCCCCAAGCTAGTTTGTCTAAAACCTTTGTTGAAGACCTTTATCTAAAGATTTTTATTTCCAAACCCAAGCTGGTCTTCTTAGATGAGGGAACTTCCATGGAGGCCATCAGGAAGGGAAAATACATTCTATCTAATAAGTTTAAATATAATAAGGATTATCTTGACAAATTCAAAAATAGGGTGTATGAGGCTAGTCTGACCCTAGTTAGCCTTATCCAAGAGTGGAATGCCCTACATAGGTAAGTAGACTTGACTATTTAGTCCTTTGTCTAGTCCACTAAGCTAAACTAGACCCCTATTAAGCAATTGCTAAAGGATATAGAAACCCCCTACTTGGTTCCCCTAATTAGACCCTAATCAAGAAAATATCCCTATAGATGTAAGGCTAGAAAAGGCTACGCATGATCCTCCTAGGTGATGGTGTAGAGGGTCCTGGAAATTAGATGAGGATAAAAGTATATAAGATCAAGTAGAGAGTTCTAGAGAAGATATCTAAGGAAGAGAAGGAAACACTGGAGGGACCCCTCCTGATCTTATTTTATGATTGTTCTATTTCATTACTATCAGTACTATATAGTTAGTTTTTATTGTTTTTGTTGTTCGGCCATAGTTTAGCCTGTTACTCTTTTTATACAATAATTTTATGGTTATTAGATCCTTATAAAACTAGGTTATTTACCTAATCAAATAAAAAATTTGTCAAAGGAATTTTAATATGTTCAATTGAATCTTACTTATTATAGCACTTTGGCTTAAAGGAGTATTAAATATGAGTTGCTTAGGTAGTAGAGGAAAAAAACATGACAAAAAACTAGAAAATGTGAAAAGGAAGGAAAAAATGAAAACAAAAGGAGATTTATATTAAACCCTAGAAGGATGGATCCATAAGGTTTAGATAAGGTTCCTAAAAATAAATGGGTTCACCTAATATTTTATCTAAAAATTGAATTAATATGGTGATTAATCCTAAATTAAATAAATGGAATACAATACTATAAGGTGTTGTAAATGCAGTTTTAAACAAAAATTGAAGTTAAATGATTGAAATAGACTAAGAAAAATATAAATGAACAAGGCTAAAATATAAAAAAGAGAAATTAACTTTTTCTTTTCAATTCATCAAGTGACTAAATAGGAAAATATAATGTAAGAATAGATAGAATGCAAAAAAACCTATAAATATCCCATAAGTTATGCCTAAGTGCTTTGATGGACATTAATGCATAGTAGATAACATGA
The DNA here is from genome assembly GCA_037957365.1 of Torreya grandis. Classification (NCBI taxonomy): domain Eukaryota; kingdom Viridiplantae; phylum Streptophyta; class Pinopsida; order Cupressales; family Taxaceae; genus Torreya; species Torreya grandis. The sequence continues at coordinate 382,097 of JARHVA010005464.1, read as the reverse complement.
TAAACTATTGATATATCCATATTTATTGATTATATATATTTTTAATAAAGTTATAACTTCAAAAATAATTAGGTTTGATAGTGAGAGTTATGTATTTTTGTGTTGATTTGATGTTCAGACAATGTGTAAAGACCTATATATGCCATCTTGAAGTTTAAAACCCTATTTTTGTGTCACAAGGAGATAAATAGATGTGAAGGATTTGAAAGGGGTTAGTGGTTGGAGTTTTTCTAAACATTAAAAACCCATTATGCTGAGCATTTATTACATACCAATACTCTAAAAAGGGATCAAACATCTATGTAGTTATTCCACCTAAATATTTTGAGAAATTGTGATACTTTGACTATATGAATACATATATTTGGATTTAATACTTGATCATGCTTGGTTAGGTAGTATAAAAATTAATTTAGACTTGGCTCATGAGCACTTTAAGTGCTTGTAAACTGATCTAGGAAGAATAGGGATATTTTTTCAATGTGCACTTTTGTAAATAAGCTTGTGTAATATAAATGATAACTTTACCAAGATATATGAAATGGATGAATTGAACATGATTTTATAGTGGTTAAAGAGGTAAAATGACATGTTGGTGAGTGTAACAATATAAATGTTAACCCTAAAGATACTTTTAGTTTTGAAATTAAATCTTGTGAGGGAAGGATATGATCAACAAGTGGGGACATGAATGATAGCCATTCATGTCCCTTTAGAAAATGTGATGGGTTCAGGGTCTAAGTCAGGCCATACAAATTCATAATTGTGTTTTTAGTAGTAATATAACTTAAGTATGTGATAACAGATGTAATTGTAATGAAATTAGGTGTCCCCTTATGTTTAGGATAGGTACAAAAATTAAAATGTGTTAATTAAGTACACATGTCAAATAATGGTAAAAATGCATAAAACATGCATGATCAAGTATTTACGACCAAATTTAGGTTACTAAAAATTGGAAAGAATAGGGTTATTTTACTTAGTATGTGGTTGTTTTATAGATAGTGATTTTGTAAAATTTTCAAGTTGTTAGGTAATGCCTTAATTTTCCTTGAGGTGATTATATAGTGGTGTATTTGAAATATTTTCATTAACAAGCATTTGTAAAAGAGTGGTAAGGTCAACCTAAAGCGTATACATTTTAAAATTAATTTATAGAGTGTATGAGATAAGGTCATAATAGTGTAAAAGGATAGGTTTTATCCCTATCTGATCTAGTGTAGTAATGTTCCAGAAGGCCATATATTATTGAAACTTGGATGTTAAGAATCTGTAATCAAATTAGGGATTTATGAATGATGGTTTTATAAATTTAAATATAGTAATTATAATAGTGAAGGATCTCATAGATATTTAAAGTTAATGAAATTGAAAATAGGTAAATTAAGGTAAGGATTCAGAATTAAGCATTATGAAGCACTTATTGATTAATTTTGAGTGTCTATAATAACATAATTTTGAATTGTTGTATACACATGGAATAAGGTTGCAGAATGTTCTCCACAATGTGTTTTGGTATGACAATAATTGGTATAACATGTTTTGGGGATATTTTATCATGATAATAAGCCCAAGTGTTATTCCATTAAGGAAGAAGAATCAACATGACATTAGGTAATTCATACATGGTGAGAAGTGAATCCATGGTGAGTATCACTCAAAATGAAGACTATTGGATTTTATGGATGTATGTTTTGTCATCCACTTTCTTCATTGAATATGTTTCATCAAATGTATATTATAATTTTTATTATGAAAATTTTCAATTTAAATATATAGGAAAATTTGTAAATGGAATTGTATGTTTCGAATCCATGTAAAATAAATTTTTGAATTGTGAGACTTAATATAAGGGCAACTTGTAAGTGTAGAGAATTATTGTAGCACCACTTATATAATGAAATAAGTTTTCTTCACTTTTTGAAATCATTTTTAACATGAATCAAGATGTTATATGAGCATCTCATCATGGAAATATTTACCCTAGGCTAAACACATGTGTATCATAGTAGAAGGGATAAGTGTAATATCCAAAAATAAGTATCAAATACTGAAGAGTGAAATAAGGTAAGTTGATAGACATTGGAAAGAGTCACA